>RJWJ010046181.1:0-11470 GCA_004363605.1 Indri indri | reverse complement strand
AGTTCATACACATCAATTAATCATATTATTTTTAGTGGTTTGGAGAAAAACACAAATCTGTTATGCTTTTTAAAGTTACCAGTGGATTTCAATATTTACGTATATATTGATTTTTCATCTTAGATTTCCCTTTGTAATCAAAGGCATTCTCCAAAAAAAGAAGTAAGTGATAATACAAATCTTTTGGACTTCAAATTCAGTTATGCTTGGCTAAGCATAACCTACTGAGTTTTGGAAACATGATCTGAATTTCAACTTCCATTTGTGATCTTGGAATTCCCCGCAGGACTATTTTCCTACTGTTTCTCCATAGAATTAGTAATAAAGTATGCTTCCTTGTCAGGAGTTCTCAAAGCATGGACCTCCATGTGATGTGCCAGCAGCAGGAAACCTGTTAGAAATGCAAATTCTCCAGCCAGGCCAAGCCTGACCTATGAATCTTACTCAAGTCCTTCAGGTGATTCTAATGCATGCTTAAGTTTGAGAACTACTGTTCTATGTTGATCCTAAAAAAAGCTGGGTGAAATTTCAAAAGAACAATGCTACCTATGAGATCCAAATGCTTTATAACTTAAATAAGTTAGAGAGATTCAGTTTGTGATGTAACAATCTGCTTAGCATAGGCTGAGCATGTGAGATGCCTCAACGGTCTGCCTAGCTTCTTTTAAAGGCTTTAATCAATCAGGGCACAAGTGAATAACAGATTTGGAACCACGGAATTTGGAACAAATCTAAACTCTTTGTACATTGGTTCCTCTCATTTACAAAATGGAGATCAAAGTACCTATGTCAAATGGTCATTTAGAGTTGAAATAGATGAATGTGCCAAACACACTGTAAACACTCAATCCATAATCTTATTGAGAGCTGTATTGGCAACTAACTTCAGAGGCACAAAATCCTGTTAAGTTATAGAGTTCTAGGTTCTCTTATTTCCCCCCCTACATACAGCACCACCATCATCCCCACCTTTGTCTTACATCACCAGCTGAATAACATAGCCAACAACCAACTTAGCACACTGGGTATTAAGACAATACACAATGTACAAGGTGGTTTTGCACCATTTCATCTTCAATGGATCTACCTTGCTTTACAGACTTATTTTACCGTCCATCCTATCTTTAAAAACTTTATTCTCCCCATGGAAAGCTGAGATCATGTGCACGTTTGCTGGGCTAGGCTATCTCCCACAAGTTTCCCATAACATTATTAACCACGTGGTTCTTCTTGGCCTTGCCATTAGCTCCTAGAATCTAAGAGCAATTTAGTGAGAAAAGAATCTGGGCTTAGTCAGACAGGAGCCAAGGTAGTAACTGACGCCACCGTGGTCACTGCCAACCTACTTCCAGTGGTCCCACCCCACAGTCATTTTAGCCTAGAGCTGAGACACCTAGTCGGCTGCTCCTTCTTCAGTTCACTTCATCATAAAATGCTAACGGTGTTTAACGTTTACTAAATATTTACTATATGACGGGCACTATGATCATGAAGGCATAGGTTGCATTATCACATCCTATCCTCAGATCCCTCTGTCATATTATCTCCATTTAACAGATGAAGAAATTGAGGCTCAAAGAGGTCAAGTAAATTGATTAAGGTCAGACGGCCACATGTTAAGTTTGGACTAGAATCCAGGTCCTTCTGAGAACAGAGCCTCCCTCTTCTCTGAGCTTCGCCTCACATTTTCATCTATTCTCTGGGCACTTGTCCTCACTATTTTCCACTCGTGAGTCCCCACCATTACCCCTCTTCATGTCACCCATAATAAAAACAGTAGAATCCCTGCTGCTTATTGAAAACACTTCTAAGCTGCCACAGAAGGTGGCATTTTTTATTTATTTTAGGGGTTAATGACCTTGCTCTTCGCACTTTTTTCCTCTCAGTCAAACTTCCCATATCCTTTCTTTCATAATTTCTTTTCTCTACTGAATCTTCATCCCTGTCTTCGAAAAGCAATATGATCTAGTCATTTTATGTAAACTCTGGTGGCAAAAACACAGCAGACACCTTTGCTGGTGTGAAAGCTGGACTATGAGATTGAGCAGCAACATTCTATTTTGTTATGAACCAACCATGTAAATGAAAGCTGTTCCAGATGGAAAAAGGCAGCAAGAAGCGGCAGGTATTCCGAACGCGAGCTGCTTGGCATTCTAGCCCCTTCTTCAGCATAATTTACATTATTGTAAAACTACAAATATACAATCAATTGAATTAGTATTTAGAACACTTAGGATCTGAGTATATATCTAAAGAGCAGAGAAAATATACAGGTTATGCTAGCCAATTCCATTTTATGAGTAATTTATTATATTAATATATACAAAACATTGGTTCAAAAACATTTCTCTTACCAAGACTGACATCTCCACATTGTACCACTTGGGAGAGGGTAGAATAATAAAGCAATTTTTGCATTAAGCAGATTTATTGATATTTAATTTCTAGTGCAACTGAAAAATAATACTATTTTTGAAAAGTACTTTACAATTTATAAGTTTTTCATACACAGTATTTACCACAACCCCATGAGATGCCTTATTAAGCCTATTTTATGGCTGAGGGCGTGGAGACTCAGAGAAGTTAACTGGCATGTCCAAGGTCACGGGCATCAGGAGTACCTGGTGGTGGTAGGATGCCCCGGCCCTGCGTGCTGCTGCTCAGCACATCTACCTACAGAGCAGTCTCCCCTTTATTACTTTCTTGGCTTTCGTTGGTTCCTTTCCAATTACATTTCTAAGAGAACTTAGGAAGTCAAGTTGTAGATATTTGTGGTCACTTCATGAACTATTATATTACTTTGTAAGCATTTTATACAGGATGGGTATCTCCAATCCAAAAATCTGAATCTGAAATGCTGCAAAATCTGAAACTTCTTGAGCGCCGACATGATGTCACAAGTGGAAAATTCCACGCATGAATACTTAAAAGAAATTTTGTTTCATGTACAAAATTATTTAAAATATTGTATAAGATTACCTTCAGTCTATGTATATAACCTGTACATGAATTTTTGTGTTTAGACTTGGGTCCGATCCCCAAGATAGCTCATTATGTATGTGTAAATATTCCAAAATCTGAAAAAATCCAAAATCTTAAACACTTCTGGTCCCAAGCATTTTGGATAAGGGATAGTCCACCTGCAGCATGTTGAATAGTATTCACAAGGCACAGATAACCTTGTGATAAATTTGGCTTCTCTGATGTAAATTGATCATTGTGGAAAGTTTTGTAGAGTAGAGAGAGCCTTTGGTCTGGAACTTGGAAGATGTTCCTTAGAGGCAGTGAATAACTTCTGGAAACAGACTGCTCGGGTTGGATCCTGACCCTGCCAACCTGCTAACTGAGGGTCTTAGGCAAGTTACTTCATCTACTTTAACCTAAATTTCCACATGAGTAATGGGAATCATAATAGAATCCAGCTAATGGGTTTATAAGGATTAAACAACTCCTGTAAAATACTCAGTGCTTAGGCACAATGTGTGAACAAGTATTATATGAGTTTCTATTAATGTTAAATGCAAAGGGATGGGGCATTCTAGGCAGAGGAAGGGTCATATGCTAAGGCAAAGAAATGGGAAAGGTCATGGTGTGTTAGAGAGACCAGATAAGAGGTAAAAAATATGCCAGGAAAGCTGCATGGGAGAGGGAATCTCTTGAATGCTGGGATAAAGAGGTTAAATGGGAGGCAGTAAGGTACACTAGGAAAAGTTCTACCACTAGAACACTGCAGCAAAAGTCTACTTCTGCTTAGGCACATTGCATCATCTCAGTGGAACTTCTATTCCTTCTGTGTAAAATAAAGAGGGTAAACTAGATAATTACTAAAATTTCAGTCTGGTTTGACTTTCTTACATAAGTTATGATGCAGCACAGAACATGTTTAAACAGGGAAGGAGCATGATGATAAATTTAGCAAGATTAGTCTGGAAGGATGGATTGGTGCAAAAAGAACACAGACAGGCAGAAGGTTAGAAGACCACTAGAAAAGTATCAAATATCCACTAAACATTTATTCAGAAACTGGAAACTAGAAAAGCAGAAATCTGGTCTAGAGTCCAGGGAGGTATCCCCTGTTGATAGAGTTAAATGGATAAGTAACTAAGGCCACATATTTTGAAAACAAATCTATTCTACTAAAAAAAAAAAAACAGAATTTAATGGAGGGAAAATTTTACCAAAGGCCAAATCATTCCAATGAGTTTGGTGTGGATGAAAGGATGTCAGATGGTAAAAATTGTACAAAACTACAAAAACAAGTTACTTCATAATGGGCTAACTTTACTAGATGGGCCCCATTTGCCATCATCTTTGGCTGTTCTGAGGACTGACCATACTCAGTGACACTGCAAAAAAAAAAAAAAAAAAAAAATGCACAGGAGAACAGCATTTGGAAATGCTGGAAACTTGGCCAAGAACAAGTCTGCAAGCCAAACTGGAACTGGCCGCATACCATATCCTGCGGGTTTTTGGACTCAGGAGAAAAAGAACTCAAAGTCAGAACACTTTCTAGATCACTGGATCTCATGATTCAAATGTCATCGAGGTCCCTAAATCTCATGAAATCAGTGGCCACTTGGCAAGATGCTTACTAGTCTCAGTCGTCTCTCCCAAGTCCAATGGAGAAATCAAAATGCAATAGCGACTCATTCCTTCCTTGACACTGTATATAAAATGTGCACATGTGAACCTTTCTGGGGAAAGAGTCCATGGTTTTCAGTCTCACCAGACCCAGTGAAGTTTAAGAATCATGGCTTGTAGAGGCAAAAAAGCTCTACTCTTCTATCTAAATACAGTTCACCCATGTACAGTAGCCTTCCAAAATAATGCAGGAAAAGTGTTTTGCTTTTCTGTTGCTTCTGATAAATTATCTCCCACTGACACACACTAAAAACCTAACCAACCAGGTCAATCACCTGTAGTTTTCAGATATTTGGGTGTTTTTCTTTTTATAATAACTCAGTGACTAAAAAATAATAATAAGATGACAACAACTTCAGGAGACCTTCCTAGGTCATCTTTCCTCTGGGAAGAATACCTAAGAAAAGGTAGATGCCCTGTTTTCCTTTCCAATAGAATAGATTAAAAACTTTTTTTTGGTCTATTTCACAGGCATACTTATGATGATGATTCCAATTAAGTAGCACTAATTGAGCTTCTACACTATAATAGCTTCCTAATCATAATAAAGATAGGTAACTATTATTCAGGAAACAAAATTCAATAAGTTACAATGATAATTTATAAATCGTAGCTGAAGCTTACATCTGAAAATTCTGGGAAGGCATTATAAATTATCAACAAGATTACTGTGCTCCAAAGACAGATAGTTATGTGTTCAAATCTCTACTCTGCTGTCTATTTCCCAGGTGATGATGGTCAGGTTACTAAACATCACTGGATCTCAGCTTCCAAAACAATAAATTGAGGGTAAAAATAATTACCTCATAGGGTTGTGAAAACTAAAGGAAGGAGACAACCTATTTTTAAAAACCAAGAACAGAAGACATATTTTCTAAATGGTTTACTCTATAAAGGAAGAATGATTTTTTAAATGATAAGATTGATATGCTTGATAATACAGCAATCCATCTAAATTTTTTTATAAACATTTTTCTAATATACTTCTGTCATTTCTTTAAATACTGGAAGTCCTAAATTTAGCTTTAAATAGAGAAATAAATTTCTACTGACCACAGAAGTAGAAATTAAAATGCTAAATATTGCAAACTAATAAAAATAAATTTTAAAAACTATTCATCTATCAAACTATTGTTTTTCAAAGGTCAAAAAATTATGTGAGACCTTTACTTGTAAAGAGATGATCATATACACAGGACATTTAAAGAAAAGCTTAGAATTCATCTAGAAATGGGGAACTTCAGAGACTACAATCCTTCAGTTTAATGCAGTGGTAATTCTATTTGAAGAACATAATATTTAAAGAAGAATAAAAATCAGAATTAATCAAACTTATGCACTCAAAGTGTGAAAATCTGTTATCTGAGGATATTTTTATAATCTCCAAGAGTCATGTATTAACATAACCAACTTAAAATAAGAGCCTACCCATAAGACCAGGAAAACCACGGATTCCTCTGCTCTAATCCTATCTTGCTGATTTGTGGACTGACCTTGAAAAGACAGAGTAATTTTACCTCTACAAGATGGGGATAGGACAGCAATCTACTTTAAAAAAGAAAGACAAATCATTACTCAATAGACATTGAAAGATAAAAACATTTTCTAAAAGTGACAGTCACATTTAATTAAATCTCCCCAAATGAAGGAAAAACGTCATCACAAATCATGGGAAGAGCAGGGGGAACAAACAGGGAAAACTAATTTGAACTACATCAATATTTGGATTTTCTTCTTATATGAACACTTACAATTATTAAATGCTGCAACCTAACTATCTCAGAGATACAAGTTTTAAAAATTTGATTCATCCTTTTCCTAGATACTTGACCCTTTTCTTTAGGTAGGTCTGAGTTTGCCATTTAAAACAAGTCTTGCAACATTTTTTAGAAACAAAGCAAAATGTTCTGTAAATAGATGAACTATTATGCTGAGTAAATATGCCAGGAGGATTTCAAATGAAAAACCATGGGGACCGCAGGGACAGTACAAAGTGTCCAAGAAGAAATTTAAAAAAAAAAAATTGACAGTAAAATCATAAATCATGTGCTTCTGTGACATGAGAATCACCCCAAGCAAACAAACTTAAGGTTTGTGAGCACAGTGCAAGTTGCCACCTAATGCAAAGGCAGAAACGAGTAAAGACTGCAAAGGAATGATTTCAGTTGAAGAAATTACTGTGAACACAGGCAAAACTAGACTGCTGGAGCCCACTTTCTTTCCCTCAAATAAAATGTGCCAAGGTTATGCCTGCAAACTTCCTTTGATCCAAGCATTATTGAATTATTCTGAGAGGTACAACCTGAGGCAATATCATTATGGAACAGAATAATTTCAAAGTTGAAAAAGGCCTCCGAATTTCTCTAATTGAGTAGTTCTTATTCTTTTGGGGGTCACAGACTTCTCCTCTGAGAAATGATGAAAACTATACATTCACTTCTCAGCAATGGACAGAAGGCACATGAAGGCACAATTCAGAGTTCCATGTGCAAGCGTTTCAAGTTTATGAGTCCTAGATTAAGAACTATTGATCGTGTCTGGCTTCTTCATTTTAAAAATCAGGAAACTGAATCCCAAAAAGGTTTGGTGATTTGTCCAAGGTCACACAGCCAGGTAGTAGCAGAGCTGGTATTCAAGCAACCCAGTATTCCTGACTTCCATCTTCCATCAAGATGCTCTGCCCCACCATTCTTTAGAGAAAGGCTGTGATTACCTGTATCCATGAAACTCCACAGTCACCCGTGTTGCTGTTTGAATTAGTGAAATTAATTAGGATAGGAACACTCAGTTTCTTTACCAATATGAAAAAAACAGCACTATTAGCATTATGGCTTAGGCAGTTCTGGTACTTCTATGCAAACAACTCTAATGTAGGACGCTAGTTGGAAACATTAAGGTTCCTACACCCCATGTCCACAAGTTGATATTCAGTACTTCTGTAGTAGTGCCCTTACAGCTGTACCCTAAATAAGTCCCTAAGACACTGTGATTGGCTGGTCTTCAAATGTTATCCTACAAACTCTGGTTTAAAGCAGTGACTTTCAAACTTTTTTTTTTTTTTTTTTTATGCTCGATTCTTTTTTCAAGCCAAGTATCATTTGGACACCTAGATATATAAAGAAAGGCCGAGTGGTCTGGTGGGCTTTAGAAGCCAGTTTGAAAACTAGGTCTAGAAAAGACAGCCCTGGTAATGGGACCAGGAGCTGGGTTTCACCACTCTTGGGACTCGGTTTCCTTATTTATAAAATAGTTTGTTCAGATTTTCTCTAAATTCCCTTCCAGCTCCTGTATCCTACGATCCCGCAAACACCATTCCTACTACTACCACTATAAATAGCTAAGATTTAGCAGGCACCTCCTGTATTCCAGGCACTGTTCTATTAACTTATTTAATCCTCGTAATCACTCTATAAGGTTAAGTACTATTAATATCTCTATTATACTGATGAGGCACAAAGATGTTATGTGACAATAACTGATAAAAATGTATAAATGTTTTCTCTTATTTAATCTATACCACAAAATTGAGAAGTAACTGAGATTTAGAAAGGTCATTACTTATCCAAAGTCAAAGAGCTGGGATTTAAACTCAGATCTACCAGATTCCAAAATCCATTCTTTTAACCAAAAAATTAGCACAGGTTAGGCCCTGTACTACGCCATAAAATCTTTTTAATGGGGTCCATTTACGTGTTGTCATTGTGGTGTTAGTGATATGCATATTTGCATTTTTATGGAGACCGTTTACCTCCCAAACTAGATTTTAAATGCTCTGATCTCAGGCATTTTTTTATACTTTTATATTTCCTACTTTATGAAATATAGGCTGTGAATTGTATAAGTCTTATTTATTCAATTAGAAGTGATATTCCTGTGTTTTATTAACTTGACTTTTTTCCAAGTGGTTTATTAAAAAATACAATCCAAAGAAAATACACTAATTTCACTGAAGCAACTCCTCAAATTTAATTTTATTCCCCTGAGTCAATTTTTGGAAGGAGGAAAAACCCTTATTTTCAGCTTAATGATTTAACATTTGCCCTTGGAGTGATGAATTATATTTTAGTGTCAATATTAACAAATATCCCTTTCCTGGCACTTCTCTTCTTTCTCATCTAATTAATGCTTCTTGCCATTTCTCATTGTATCAATCGATAGGTAACTAGCTTAGAATAAGCAGATGGGTAAAGACAAGAATAGAAAATCTTGGAAGGTGCTTATAATACCTACTTACACCACTTGAAAATATCTGTTTGACATTTCACAGGAAGTAGTACTTATTAAATAGTATTCCTTAAACACTTAACAAATAATAATGCCTTCAAGTAATTTTTCTTAAGTACCATGTTAATCTCAAGGATGCTCAGCCTGTGGTCAGACACAACATTATCTTCCAACTTTGCTTCATTACCCACATAGCTGAAATTTTCTCCCTAGGACCAGTGCGGGTCTCCCCAGCTCATTCTCAGCTCCTCCCATGGTTAAACAAGCAATTCCATGAGAGCTGTAATTTCCCAGTGACCTACTTTAAACATATTTTGGAGATTTGTATAAACCTCACATCCTTATAAATCTATACAGCATAGGCATAACTAGTCATAGTAAGAATTGAGATTAAATTAGGGCCAACATTTTTTAGTCTCTAAATTTTGACAGAATAGACCCTCTTAGAACGATGGTTCTCAAACCTTCTTTCAGAAATTTGTTAAAAATGTAGATGCCTGGAGCCGTGTCTCAGATGTATCAAAGCAGTTTCTTGGTGTGGGGCCCAGGCACCTACACGTTTAATGAGCAGCACAAGTGATTACGGTGCTCATCAACATGAAGCACGTCATTTCTTTACTCACCTGACAAACACTTAATGAACTCCTACTACTAATATACACAAAGTTTAGACTACAAATACATACAGTGTTTTTAGTATTGTTTCTTAGGTCCCAAACTAACAAGCGACTTGAGAAAAAAGGATCATGATTTACGTGTGTAAAAAATACTTGCCCCTCACCCCCATCCCTATATACAACACCTAGCTGAGTATACGGCAGGCAAATACTGCATTGCTTTGCTCAGCAGTCCCTTAAGTAAGACATGTTGATACATCTTCAGCTGCTACATTAAAGAACGCTTTTAAACCTAGACTCTCGGGGTGTCCTAAGGAATCGGCATAAATTGTGAGTGTGTGTGTGTGTGTGTGTGTGTGTGTGTGTGTTTCTAATTCTGTATTGAGGCTAAGCTAACAAGACTTAAACCATAGCATTAAACTTCTGCTATGAAGTTCTGTTATGAACCCAAAATAAAACATATACACCAGGAAATATATAGATAAGAATATATATCAAGAGCAAGGAAGATAAATAGAGCCCTCTCCACTCCATTTCCTATTATCTCAACAAGGACACTTTTCTTTCTTTTCTCCAATTATAACCCCCATTTCTTCCCTATTTTGATATCGCTTCTGTTCTCTAGTCCAGTGGTCCTCCAAATTTTTGGCACCAGGGACCAGTTTCATGGAAGACAAATTTTCCAAGGACAGGGGAGCCGGGGAAAGGGGGCAGGCAGAGGTCAGGTGGTGATGCCAGGGATGATGGGGACGGCGAGGGGAGCCACTGTGAATACAGATGAAGCGTCACTGGCTCACTACTGCTCCTGCTGTGTACCACCCCCCCTTCCTAAGTTTCATGGAAGACAATTTTTCCAGGGACCACGGGGGTTGGGGACTGCAGTCCAGTCAATATTCAAATAACTGAGTGTTACCTAACTGCCTATTTTGAACCAGGAACATAGAAAAGTGCTTCTCAAACTTTGTTCATCCTGAAATCACACACAGTACAAATGAGCATGTAAAATCTCCCCTAGATCGTGAGAATTTGCAAGGATGCATTCCAGATGTGTTATGTCCTCTGTGTTCTTTGCGCGTTGAGAGAAAGCATCTGGAGCAGCCTGGCATGGTGCTGGGAGTGACTAAGGGGCACACCAGAGCAAACAGTTTTTGCTGAAAGAATTCCGACGTGGCAAATGGGGGAGATGAGTCTGTTCAACATTTGGGCAACAAATTACTCCTCCAACTGTGTTTGCTGAGGAAGTGAACACCCCCGACCCCCACACCTGCGACTCAGTCTTCATGCTGATGGAAAGGGGAGAATGGCCATCTAGATCTTTTGTTAGGTTTGTTAGGGAAGAGTAGGGAGGCGTGTGAAGGGGAAACAGAACACGCTGGGGAGTCCACTAAAGAGATAAAGAGGAACAAGCTGGTGCTGGCCCATCAGCACACGGCGAACTCTCCAGGGTCCTTCACTGCCTGTGAAATAGGGGAAAACACCAGCAAAGAAACAGTCACTGCAGTGGAGTGCAATGCAACGAGCCAATTTTACCAACAAATTCTCTGTGACCTTAAATATCTCTACAAACTCTTTACAATAACTCTGTGATTCCTTTCCTTGTCTTAGAAAAACAGTACTTTGGGGCAATAAAAATCTAAATCTTTGATCAAAAAGCACAACAAACAGAGTCACAGCCACAGAAAAGCATCCTTACTTACCAATTTTGTGACGTCTTTTACATTATTAGTCACACGATTTCCGCAGATCCCTTTGGTCTTGACGAAAGGATTAAATAGAAGCAGTTGAAGATAAATGCAAGTGATAATCCAAGTCTAAATGAAAACAGAAAAATTGCTCAATGACCGTCAGTTAATATCTGTAATCAGTCAAGCTATTAATCCCTTATGCTTTGATTTGGAAAAGGCTGTCTACTATGTTTAGAAATAAAAAGCAACTGGCTTGAACACAATTAAGTGCTAAGCATTCAAACTATGCTTACCAGATTTTTT
>RJWJ010046180.1:0-11408 GCA_004363605.1 Indri indri | reverse complement strand
TTTTGTAGGATGCCTGACAAAGTGTAGCCTTTTATCTTGTTTCAGGATGCATATTTATTACAAGTACTCTGGTTAAATATTGAAAACTTATATGCTGTAGTTTAGTATTTTGTCTTTGTAATTTACAGAAGTTATTGCAGAAAAATAAACTTGTTTCATTTTGCATCTCTGGTGTTTTGGTGTATTTATAAGCATATCTGCGTGGCTTCCGAAGATCAGTTCAGTAGCATTTCATTTGATGGTTTTTATTACTATATCCTGCGTTATGCTCAACCAGTGCAAGTTGTCCACACTGTCTCACACAAAGTCTCACTTCATTTTTATTCCCAGCCCTTGAGTTCACCCTGAGCTCTGCCCCCGAGTATCAGCCACTTTGGGGCAGTTGCATCACAGTCCTTTAACTCAGAATTGCCTTTCATTTGATCTGTAGTCTTTTTAACTGTTTGGAAGCCTCCACTGGATTTTTTTTCTCTCTTCCTTATTTTTTTCCCTTTTTAAGGAAAAGGAAAGTACAAACAGTTTAAAAAAGTTAAAAAAGAAGTACAAACAGTTAAAAAAAATTCAAATATATTCTCCTATCCCATTATAAGGATGAATTCATTCCTGATGAAACTCTTGTTGGGTGAATTCTCACAGGTTAAAATTGTAATTAAAATACCAAATGACCCTGAAATAGGTAGGATTACTTAAGTAGTTAGCATTATTTTTCATAATACAACATAACAAGGCCATTTCCCTTCACTCATGTGATTCTGCCACCTCTACTTCAGTTCTCATTCCTTCATACTATACACTGAAACTTTCGATTTCAAACAAAGCCTGTGTGTGATGCTCAATGTTTACTCAATTGATACTTTAATGCCCTCTCCTGCCCCCCCCCAAAAGAACCAAAGAAATCAATGAAAATAATGCAAATGGTATATGAGGTTGTTATTATTTTAAATTATCAAGTGCATGCACCATGAGAAGAGAATATACGTCAAAAGGGGCCAAGCAAACAACTCAGAACATGACTATGGGCGTGCTAATCTGGGGAGGAAATCCGGATAAACCCAAACCAGTCTTCTTAGATGGAAAGAAATGCCTCATAAACCAAAATCGGGGTATGAAAACAAACCTCATATCTCAGTGATTAGATATCAGGCTATAACTGTAGGACAAGTGAAATAAAAAAGAAATCTCTTACTCCTAATCCCTAGTTCACCTCCCCAGAAGCAACAGCTATTAAGTATCTTGGGTGACCTGAGACATTCTATATGTACATGTAGGTATGTATTTTACTTTCCACTTTACATATGTTGGAGATTGTTCTCTGTCAGCACACACATCTCGTGCTTTTTAACTGCTGAATATCTCACAGTATGATTGTGCTATATTTTAGTAGTTCCTCATGGGTGGACATTTTATCTGCTTCCAATATTTTATAGCTACAAAAATGATGCAGTGACTATCGTACGTGTAAATGTCATTACATACATATGTGAAGATTCTTTGGATAATTTTCAAATTGCCCGTTTTCACATTAGCTTTCGTCATGATTATGACATGGTCAGAGAAAAAAAGAGTAGAATATTGTACGTATCATCGCATTGAGTGAGAAAGAATGGATTGTTATGTTGACTAAGAGTCATCAATTTGTTTTCCTTACATAAACTTTGTTAAGACACCCCAAAGCCTTCAATCATTAAACCCACCCATCTTAAGATAAACACATGCTGTACTGTGTGGGGAAAATGATCCCAGCACATGTTGAAGCACAACCTTTTGCAACGTGGTATAACTGGAATGTAGGGTGTTGACAGCAGCAGAAACACTATCCAGCAAAGACGGGGGTGGGTGGGGGGTGGTGGCTGACGTTTTTTGAGCAAAGTTAAAAGACAGACTGCAAGACAGAGTGAACTGGAAAAGGCAACATACCAAGGAACAAGGGCATTCACAAGAGTAGCAATTTCTGTTCACCAGCTCAGGGCAGAGACCTGTTAGGCCTTATGGAGCAGTGTGGGGCACATTTGAGAAACAAGAGCTCAACTCTGATGGTCACCATAAGTGGGCCATAGGAACCGGCTGGGGGAACAATGCGTGAATTCCAGCAGATGGAAAGGCTGCCCTTGAGAGTAAAGCCTCAAAAGGTGGAGTTGAGTAGGAGGGAAGAAATGAGATATTCCTGCACATTTATTGCAAACCAGGCCCTAAAATGGGAAAAACCAGCATATTCAAGAACCACGACCGGATGTACCAGGTTATAAAATGAGGGCGTGTAAGGGAGAGAAAGAAGCAGGACACAGTCAAACGATGTAAGCATCTAACAGCCAGGAGAAGAGATGGGTAGTAAGGGCTCCTATGTGTCACCTCTGGGTGTGTTTAAAACCACACATTTAAGTCACGTTAAACACACTCTGATGGGCAGAATAAGTCCTCCCAAAGGCATCTATGTCCTAATCCCCAGACCCTGTGAATATGGTAGATGTCAATCTAACCTGTGGATAATTACATGACAATAGAATTGAGGAATTAGGATTGCAGATAAAATTAAGGTAGCTAATCAGCTGACCTCAAAACAAGATTATTCTGGATTATCTAGGTGGGCCCAATGTAACAAGAGGGGGCCCTTGAAGATGGAAAAAGAGGTCACAAATCAAGGAATGCAGGCCAGCTCTAGAAGCCAGAAAAGGTAAGAAAACAGATTTTTCCTTAGAGTTCTCAGAAGGAACCACCCTTGCAGACATACTGTCTTTAACCCAGTGATACCCATTTCAGACTTCTGACCTCCAGAATTATGTAAGAATAAATTTGTGGTGACTTGTTACAACAATAGGAAACTGATACAGGGAGGCTAGAATCTCTCACTAAGATTCTCACTAAGTTCCCAAAGATGATTCACCATTTATTAAATGTTAGTGAACATTGATGATGTACCAGGCACTCATGCCGAAGGCTCAATGGTGATAACAGCTCGTGCTCACAAGGAGCCCATAGCTATCAAACAGGGCCTGTCACCTAGCGGGTAGTCAGTATTAGATGGATGGATTGCCTATAAGGCCCTCTATGACCTCATGCCCTGCTACTTTAACTGACCCCATCTCCTCTTTCTCCTTCTCATTCTTACTGCCCTTTTGCTATTCCTTGACCCAGTGCCTTTGCATTTGCTGTTAACATCTTAGGATGTTCTAGATATTTGCATGATTTGCTCCCTCATTTCCTTGAGGTCTCTGCTCAATGCCGTCTTGTCAGAGAGGCCCTCCTTAACTATGTTATGTAATATAGCACACCCCTCCCCACGTGACTACATCACTTTCTAGATCCCTTACCTGGCTTTATTTTTCCACATATCATTTTTCACTTCATTGTCAGGTGGCTCACCTGGAGTGAGTGAGTCCTGAAATCCAGCCCACCCTTGTTCCCAAAGCTGTACTCTTCAGGGACCTGAGTCTGGCTGGAGGAAGAGGCTTTTTCTGAATTGACAAAGCATTGCTGCCTATTCCCTAAGCTATGTACCTTTTTCTAACTTGCAGAGACACCATATTGTTTGCTAGAAGTTCTATGTTTTTCTTCACCTAGTAGAATATAAATTCCAGTAGAAAAACTCCAATAGAAAAATATTTGTCTATTTGTTCACCTTTGCTTCCCTAATGCTTAGAACATTATCTGGCACATAGTAGGTATTTAATAGATATTTTTGTCTGTGTGGATGGATAGATGTATAGAGAGTGTGAGAAACTTGCAAATAAACAGCAACTTGCCAATACAGCATGGTGAGAGTCAAGATGAGATTGTGGACAGGATACTATTGGATTTCATGAGAGGCCATACAATGCGTTCCAAGAGAAAATTTATTTGCATTTCCTTTTTCTTAAATTTCACAGTTCCTGGGGTTGGAATAGTTTGGAAATAATCATATTTGATTTGGGGGTGTAAGAGTCTGGGAGTACCCTCTACACGCTTCCTCTGTGAGATTTCTGCAATAGCAATACTTGCCTCTTCTATGTCAAAATCAAGGGAAGGAATGTGGATGAATGTTGTAAAAGCACTATCCACCCAGATTAGTGGCACTCCATTCTGGTGTTAATGAACACACCTAAAAACACATATATTACACCCAAAGTTTGCATTTGGGGGAAAGGGGTTAAGATGGCAATAGAAGGAAAAGTATCACAGAGGTTTGGAACTTTAAGAGTCTTCAAAGGTCTTTTAGTTCACCCAGACGAACATAATTTATTCTTTAAACATAGGGTGATGACTTAACTCTTGCTTGGCATGGCCTTAGGTCTTGTTTTTAATTTGGTATCTTGCCACAGAGTCCGTTTCGTCAGTATTATGAGATCTATTTCAACATTATTTAATGCCGGTCAGTTGTGTCTAAATCACAAAAGGAAGAGGGCAGAGGTGTGTCTGACCTCCCGTAAGATCAGGAACTCAGTTTTTAAGGTTTCTCTGGTGTCCCCTTGGTTTAAGATGGGGGTCTGTTCAGGAGTTGGGGGATCTAGGATTGTTTTTAGTTCTAAGCACAGTATTTCCAGCCAATGAAGGGGTATAAGAATGTATGGGTGTATAATTTAGGGCTATGTGCCGAATGTACCCTCCTCCCTCGCAAATATTCTCTGAACTGCTAACCATTAGCAGATCTAGTGTTCCATTTCTTACCCTACCCACTCCCCCAATCCACTTTCCTAACCATGCCTAGCTCCAATCTTACTGGGAGAGGACACAGACGGTGCCAGCACCGTCAATGGCTATATCTGCGCCTTTCCTCTGGGCTCCAGAGAACCAAACTCGCGAGGACCTGCGGGGGGGCGGGGTTGGGTCCTAGCCGGAAAGTGTGGGTGCAGGGGTCGGGGAATCGGTGGCCTGGGCTGCCGCTGAATACGACCCGCATACGCAGCAGTTTTGAACAGGTAGGGTGGTGGAGCCTGGCACTCTCTTTCTTCCTTCCACGGGATTTATCTTCTTTTCCTGCGTCTTCATCTCCGACAAGGAAGGTCCTCTGCGATACATTAGTGGACGACTCAGCGCAGCAGAGCGAAGTGTGGCACTAGCCCTAGGTCGTGGGAACCACCGCGGGCCCTCAGCTCGGGATTCCCCGGGCCGGAAGTGCCCCGCGTCCCCACGGCTACAGGTGCTCCCAGCGAGCCCGCGGCGTTCCATTCCCATGGCAACCGTATTGTCTCTCGGGCCGGAACGTGGGCCCCGGACGCTAAAGGCTGACCTCGCAGCCTGTCTAGCTTCAGAGAGGCACCGCTGCGGTGCCAGGACCGAGGTCGGCTGGGGCCAGGGCGCTGCCGCCGCGCGAGGAAGCCGCGCTGCCTGGCTGAGGGAGCCGGGAAGGCCCGTTCCGGGGCGGAGCTTCGCAGCCCTCGCCAGGTAGGCCGCCCGGGCGGGCCCTGCGGCAGCCCTTGCTGGCCGAGCCGGCCAGAACCTCGGCGGCGGGCGTACAGCCGCAGGGAGGTAGCCACGGGAAGCTGGGCACAGAGCTAGGCATGTGGCCTCAGGGTTTACCAAGTTACCACGCAACAAGAGCAGAAAAGGAGGAAGCGCTTTGTACTTGAGAGAGGGACCAAAATTTGGTGTTCAGGGCTCCGTGGACTCTCATAGGAACAGGGTTCAGAGGTCGAGACATCAGAACCCCTTACTCTGGCCGTCATTTTGAAAGTAGAGATTAGAAAGGGAAATCAGTGAATCTTCCCTTCTGATTTTTGGATAGTAGATGTTCGGGATCCTGGGTCAGAGAAAGGTAGTCAGGGCTCGGTGGGAATGAGTGACATTCTGCAGGTGGGTGTTAATGTTGAGTAAATAACTGCATTCGATCTGGATTTGATTTAAGCAACAGGCAATAGCCTTGAGAGTTGAATTTCACAAATACCGTAATTATAAATCACATTTTTCGCTGTGAGTCCCAAACCATTTCCCCCATCAGCTGATAGCAGCAACCAAAATAAACATGAGTTTTAGCTCCTTTACTAGAACCACCTACTAAATAGTGAAATGGCCCCAGGAATAAGGAGGGAAATAAACCAATACACTGGCTGTACTTCATTTATTACTGAGAGCTGGTTGCTTTGTTTGGATCCATCTTGCCCTCAGAACTGCAAAAACAATATCTGAGTTGAGTAAGTGACCATAGTTTTGATGATCCAGGAGATGTAAATGTGCTGGTTTTGAGAGGTAAATGAGTCCAGGGAGAAGTAACATGGAATAGAAATTAGGGGAAAGAAATTTAACTTAGACATTTAATTTGGCAAATGTCTTTAATTTCTGCTTTCCAGGGATCTCCACATATGAGTGTGCATAGTCCATTTGTGGATTTAGGATGGGTTATATATTTGAGCAGTTTCAGTTTAATGTTAATAGCATCCAAGACAGGGAAAACAGAACAAACTAAGGCTTTTCTCCCAAAGCTGACCTCACATGTGATTCTTGGTAGGAGGAAGATGCAAACCAGCCCCATTCGTATCCCAACTGTTAGCAATGACATCGACTGGGACTTCTGCTTCCATCTGTAAGTACCACAGAACTCCGACATTACACTTACTGGTCTGCAACACTGGGCCTTCTTGCTTAAGGCAAACTTGGGTGAGAAGCTTTGCATGCACATTATACAGAAGAGAAGGCTGAGCCCCTGGCCTAGAGGACCTCAGTCTCAAGTGAGGCCTAATTTACAATACAAATTAAGGGATTTACGGCTTAAGTGATTTGAAGGCTACAGGGTAAGAGAACAATATACCTGGGCCATATGAGGCTAGATATAATAAATCAGAACTGTTGCAAAAGTTAAAATCAAACTCATTTCTCAGTTATTAATTTCAGAAAATGTTCTCCTCCTTAGGCCCTTTTACACTCATTTTTTTTAAAGACCAGTCAAGTGCAGTAGTGAAAAGGGGAGAGAGTGTAGAATAAGGAGTTTGATCTGTAACTGACTGTGAACAGTCAGCTGAGATAACTTACTACCTTCAGACCAGCCTCACTTATTTTTAATGTAACTTTACAGTCATTCATTGATGGGGCAAGATCAGGAGTTGCTGACATCACAGCATCAGGAGAGTTATGCTGTGAGTCAGTGAGGTGCTTTTAGGCCTTAAGAACACGTCTGTTGTATTCTTAAAGAAGGCTGTCATGGCTAAGAAGAGGAGGGAGTCCTCAGCTACTGGCAGAGCAGGTGGCCACATCTGTGAGATTTGAGGGCCACTGGGAAGGATCTGACTCTAATGGGCTTCCATTCTTCCTTACTTGGAATTTCTCTATTCCAATGAGACTACTTTCCTCAAAAACTTACTGCCTTCATGATGAGTCAAATTTAGTGATTTGCTACTTCAACACTCAGAGCTCTTGCTTGCTGTAAGCCTGGTAGCACTGTGCTAGGTGCTAGGGATATGCAAATGAACAGTAGTGGTCCCTGTGCTCTGGGCACATGCAGGGGATCTTGTGATAGGCACTGTATTCATGGTAGGAATAAAGTTCTGGGGAACATAGATGAGGCAGTTCAGTGGTTCTGCCATTGAGGAAGGTCAGGGAAGGCTGCAGAAAGAAGGTGATATTTGTCCTGTCTTTGAAGGATGAGTGTAGGTGTACCAGGTCGATTTTGAGGGGAGTGGTAAAAAGTACAGAGTTGGCCCTTTTTATGTGTTGATCTAAGGCATGGAAGGTGACAGGAAGGCATTCTGCGTGAAATTCCTCATAGAGAACATTGTAGGTTCTCTCTAGACCCAAGGGGTTAGGGTAGACCAGAAGATACCTTAGGACAGAAAAGTCATGCTTAGAAATGGGACTGAAAAGGCCATTTGGGCCCAGATATCAAGGAGTTTGGGAGTTCTTAAAAAATTTGAAGCGAGGTAGTAATCAAGCTCATGTTGTAAAACGAGGAACTCTGGAGGATGGGTTGGACTGTAGAGAAAGTAGAGATGAAGACCAGTTAGGCCATTATCCTGCCCAGTGAGAGTTGATGAAGGCACTGGCTATGGCAGTTGGAATGCAGAAGAGATAACTTAAAATGCACAATTGGTGACATTTAGTGGCCAATTCAATATAGAGTGGGAAGGACAGGGAAGAGTTGAAGTTGAAGCAGGCATGGCCTGGACAATCTGCTAAAATAGAGAATTAAAGAGGAAGAACAAGTTGATGGAGGAAGGGGGAGGAAGCTACTAAGGTTTGGCTTCTGACGGGCTGGGTCACGTCTATGTTGAAATGTTCAGTAGGCAACTGAAAAGTGGGTCTAGAGCTCAGGAAAGATGACAGTTTGGGAGAGATAAGCCCATATGAGCAAGTTGAGGCCACAGGAGTGGATGAGCTTGATCAGAAAAAGTGTGTAGAAAGAGAAGAGGAGGGGACAGAGGGCAGAAGACTGGGAAACAAGAACATTAGGGTTGGGTCATGGAAGAGGGGCCATGTCACAGAAGCCAAGGGAGGAGAGAGGGTTTCAAATAGAAGAGCACTGTGGTTGTAACAGTTTAAATGATAAAGAGAAGTCAAATAAGGTAAAGGCTGAAGAGAGACTCATGGATTTGGCAATTGGTAGGTCACTGATACTTGGTTTATAGGGACAAGTACATTCCTTGAGCCCTGGGAAAGCCCAGATTCAGGAATACTGGTTAAGAGACTTACTGGAATTCAGATTTCAGGTGATGACAGCTTATACTGGAGAGGAAGGTGTTTGAGATTTGTCTGAACCTAGGGCAAGGCCAGATGCTGCCTCTGGCTTGCATAGAAGATCACCATCATAGGTCTATGGAAGGAGGATGGCCTGCATTTTCTGAAATCAACTTTTTCCATGATCAGCCACAAACTGACTTTGAGTTTTACTTTTCCAATTAGATTCCAAGTTGTGTCAATATAAGTAAGGAGGTCATATCGCAAAAGATGGTGATAACATCCTTTCCTACCAAATTCACAGTTTTTCCGGCTGCATTAATAGAGAACTATGTTTAGGGTAATAGGTTGGAGGGGAAAAAGTTTTCCTGCAAAGGAGTTTTTTGTTTGCTTTTTCTAGATGGGAACAACAGCTTCCTGGTTAAACAAAGCACCCACATGGTAAAATAGCACCTAGACTTGACCCCAGACTTTGTGACACCCAGCCTAGAGTTTCCTAGAGTAGATTATGATTGTGACCTTTACTTGAGACTAGCCCAGTGCCTCTTATTTCAGTCGTAGTCCTATGGTTTCTTCATTTAAGCTCTTTTTTTAGTGTCTGGTCCATGGAATAAAACAAGTAAGGCTTTGAAAAATTGCAGACCTTTGAGAAAGTTGAAGTGCTTGCTGAGCTCCACTTAGTTTTGTTGTTGCTAATCCTGTAACTGCTTGAAAATGGACAGAATATATGAGCTGGCCCTCTGTGTAGGCAGGTTGTGTGTGTCTGTGTGTGTTCATGCTTCGCCGCACATGTGCATGTTTTATAGCCATCAGACCTGCTTTCCTCATTTCCCTCTGAGCCTTTTCCAGCACTGGGATATGAGGGTCAAGCCAAAAGCCTGATTTCTCTCAATAAACGGTCTTTCAGTGAGTATTTAGTGAGAAACTTGTATATGTGAAATGTATGAAGAGCACTTTGGGAAATATAATGTACAGAAGCCCTTAAAGATCTTAGTGTGGAAGGTGAGCTACCTAGAGACATAGCTATGATAGAAGGCACTATAAAGTAAATGCCATGTAATTGATTGAAATAACGGGCTTTGGGAAGGTTGAGTGAAATCATTTCCGGCTGCGATGTTAAGTGATAGATTCAGTGGGAGGTGGCATCCAAGAAGGACTGTAAAAAATGGGTTGGGTTTGGGGAGGTAGAGGAAGGGGTGGGTATTTCTGATAAGGAGAACGGCGTGGGCAGAGGCACGAGGAAGGAAAGTGCAACGTCTGTTCAGACAGCAGCAGTAAGCAGCCCTCTCTGGTTGCACTGCTAAGATGAACTTCGAAAGGAGGGTGCACTGGGCAGGCCATGGTGTGGTTTTAAATACAGGCTAAGGAATTTGTAATTTATTTGGTAGGGAAGGAGCGCTACGAAGATTTTCCAGCAGGATGATGAAAGTATTTAAGTGTACTTTTGGCAAGGTTAATCTAGCAATGATGGAATGGAAGCTATCTCAGTCATCTAGGTCCAAAACTAGGCTAGTGACAGAGGGGATGGGTGAGAAGGTAAGCATCCAAGAGTCTATGAAGGACACATACATTTATTGTTAAACCAGAAATCCCACTCTGGGAATCTTTCCTAAATACACACTTGCAACATATGGATAAGATTATTCTTTGCAGCATTCTTTATGAGTGAAAGATTGGAAACAACCAAGTATCCATCCATAGGGAACTAGTACATACAGTGGGATATATACAGCTTTAAAAAAGAGCATGAGGAAACTCTGTATACTACTAGAGGAAGATCTCCTGGGGAAAAGAGAATGCACCATGCAGTATAGTGTTTATAATATGCCTCTTTTTGTATAAGAAAGAAGGGCAGAGAAATGAAAATGTATGCTCATATTTACATAAAGAAACACTGAAGGGTACACAAGAATGAAAGTTACTTAGAGGATACTTGGGGTATTACCTTTTCATATAATTTTAACTTTTCAACCATAGAAATGTATACCTATTCAAAAATGATGATAAAAAGAGAAACCATGAAGGAAGAATTGGCAGGACATGGTGTTCAATTTGGGGTTGAGGAAAAGTGAGGCCCAAAGATGACCATGAAGTTTCAGGTCCTTGAAGGTGCCATTTTCAGAGATAAGTAGGTAATGAAAGGAAGTGGACTGGGAGAGAAGTGCTGGGTCTAGTTTTTGATATATTGATTTTGAATTGCAAGAGAAATCCATTAATCTGAGAACCCCTAATCTGAAAATCTGATATCCAAAATTTGAAACTTTTTCAGTGCTGACATGATGCTTAAAGGAAATGTTCATTGGAGCATTTTGGATTTCAGATTTTTGGATTAGGGATGCTCAATTGGTTATCTGTAAATATTCCCAAATTAAAAAAAAAAAATCCCAAACCCAAAACACTTCTGGTCCCAAGCATTTGGGATAAGGGATACTCAACCTGTAGTACATTTTCACTTGTGATGGACATTTGGGACCAGAATTTTGGAGGAGAAAAGGAAAATAATAACCATTGAGGAATATTTGAGACCTGAACTAGAGAGGGGAAATGGTAAATTACAACCATCGAGGCCAAGGTTGAAGGAACAGGAGTTGATAAAACTTCTGAGATGGAAAGACCTCAGCACTTTTCTTTCTCATGAGGGAAAGAGAGGGAAGGAGAGAAGAAAAGGAAGAAACGGAAAGAACTGAAAAATGGACACATGAATGGAAGGGAACAAAGGACCCTGGTAAAGAGTTAGCAAAGAATCAATTAAAGAAGGTTTATAAAGGAGAACCAAGTTGGTGCAGAGCCTTGAGAGCCAAACAGGTAAAGGTGTCTGATGCCGCAGTGAC
>RJWJ010046179.1:0-11399 GCA_004363605.1 Indri indri | reverse complement strand
TTTAGAAAGGAAAAGAGCAAAGGCAAAAGTGCAGGTGAGTAAAAGAAACAAAAAGTTTCTTTACAAGTACATCTTCACTTGTTTTCTGGAAGACTAGAGAGCGATGACATTTATTCTTAATTACACCTAACTTGACTTTGAATGGTATAACTCTCCTTTTTTCCCTCTTGACATTAGCAGGACTCTACACTTGATTAGTTATTTATTTGTTACCACATCCCTAGTGGCTAGAAACAGCACCTTGTGCACAGTAGATACTCAGTAAACATTTACACAACAAAAAAGTCGCATTTTGTATCTGCGAGATGCATGAAATTGAACCACTCATATTGACAAATTGTCTGTTAGCTAAACATGGTTCAAATCGCTTTTGTGCTATTCTATTTCTGTTGCTCTTTGGAAGTCCATTAATGGGATATGTTAAAGTGTCAAACATCCTGGATGAACAGTGACTATGAAATGTGAAATGTGGATTCTTTTTTTTTTTGACTGCAACTACAATTGACTACTTCTGTTAAAATACAGAACATTATCTTCTCTAACACAGGAAAACACTTGCCTTCCCATCCTCTCACACTATGCTGATTTAAAATGCATCTTAAAAAATCAAAAGGCAGCTAGGTGGCATGCTATTTATTTTCTTTCGATCTATTGTTGTCTCTTTACATTGCATAGCTATTCACTATTTTCCTCAATATCTTGTAGTATTTAAGCTGTCCTTAAAGAAATGCCCTTGAGTATATCTTATTTTCATACGTAGTTTGATAGATTGTTAAAATTGTGCTTGTTATTTTAAGCAGAATGCATATGTTATTGATGAAAATAAAATTGTCCTCATTTAAAAGTATCAGGGCAGTTAAAGTTTATGATAAGATGTGTGATGAGTTGGTGCTTGATTGAATCATTACTGAATAGAGATATAAATTTCCCATGGTACCACCGCACGGGACTCAGACGTATACAACAGGATGTCTGGCCATGGGGTGAATGGAAGGGCAAAATGTGTGTTCTCTCTTTCACTAGGGGACTGTTTCTCCCACCAAGGCCCTTTACACTCACAGACTGCTTTTCCCTACAGGTTGGTGTCCATTAATCTTACCACCTCCTGCCCAGCTGAGTCAGCATTTACAGATTCAGCACTTTCTCTCCACAAAAGCAAAGGGCTCCTGAGTTGTTAGATCTTACCCAAGAGGAATACCAAGCACAGTGGGAAATGATCAGGCCTTATACATTTAAAATTCAAAAAGGCTTAAGTAACAATTTCAGTCAAAGTAAATAAGATTCTTTGGACATTTATTATCTCCTAGAATGATCTTGATAGTGAAAATGATATGAATATTTCTCCAGCAATATTAAAATTTTAATTCCTCAGAAAGAAACATAATAAGTAAAGATGTCCATGTGCTATGTCCATGTACTTGTAAAATAACTTTTCCCAAAATCACTAAGCATTTTTTGAGTTTCAGGCAGATTTAATTCATTCACTTTATGAATATTTGGGGATGCTTATTCAATTTCGTACTGATAAATTTCTTATCTACTCATGCTCTTTTTTTCCTGGATGGGAAGATTGCAATAGTCTTTAGAACAGTCATTGATTTCATTCAAAATAAAAGATCATGATAAATCACCTATTATGTATTTCTAAAGAAACACAGACATTTTTTTTTAAAGTTGCAGATTCTTTGATAGGCTACATTCCAAATATTTCACATATATTTGCACATAGCTAAAAACAAAATTTTCTAAGTGCATACTTTTCCTATATTGCATTTTATTAGTTGATCCTGGGTTTGAGGCTATAGGCTTTAAAAATCTATGCTACGGTTTTGATTATAAACTTGATTGATAAATATAAAAGGTGCATAAACTTAATAGTACATCATACTGCAGACAGGGCAAAGCAACAGATATCTTGAAATTTATTACATTTTCTTAGTGCATGCCAGATATTCCATTCTTAAAAATAGTTTTTTACAGCTTCCGTTCTAGATTACTTGATTAAATATGTATCATAGGATGATAAACTTTAAAATCCTTGAGAGCAGGTGTCATACCTTGTTTATGTGTTTGTAAACATAGCAGCACCTTTCACAAGTGACATATAATAATGTTTATTGAATTTGGTGATAGGAAAATGTGTTCTCTGGTCTTACCATCAGGAATACATGCATCCTGACTCTAAACCAGTCATTCCCAAACTTCAGGGTGAAGGAATTTTGCAAAGTGCTTGCATAAAATGTAGATTCAGGGGCCTCATATGCAGTTATTCTTGTTTAGTAGGCCTGAGTGTGGCTTCAGAATCTGAATTTGTAACAACCATCGTGATGATAGTGAAACAGCTATTTCCTGGACAGTACTTTTAAAAATACTTCTTTGTAACAATTAAGCATGTCGTCCTTCTATGAGTCTCCCCCACCTTTATTCTATGAGGAGGCTATTATTTAGAACACTGCTCTCTTCCACCGTCTATTGCTCCAGGGATGCTTCGAGTGCCCGCGTTTTTGCATGAAATAAGGCAGACGGCCTTTGAGCCTGACGCACAGCTGATTGACAACTGGTAATAGCGGAAGGTCAGCCCTAATTACTGTCCCTCATTTGCATGAGAAATTTTGAAAGATGGAAACTAAAGTGTCTGTGGCATTTTCTGGCAGCAAATTACCTGACTGACAGGAAGATGTCACTGCTTATCAATGCCGACAGTGTGTAAGCTGGTACTTGTTCAATTAAGGAGAAGAGAAATACGGCTTGGGAGAGTTACCTTCCTGGGAGTAATTACTATAGGTGTCAACAGGCTGGGAAAAGAAGGGGCCCATTTGCTGTTCTATGAGTAAAGGTTGTGAAGGATGAAAGGTCTGATTCTAATGACCATCAAAATGCCTATGCCACCTCTAGGTTTACTCATTTGTACCTGATTATAAGAGCATGAGAAAGGGCTCAGAAAACAGACAGTAATTAGGCAGTTAAGAGCAAAATCCCTGTTACTTATTCCATGGATTCCTGAGACATTTCTAAGATGAGGTTAATGTTCTGAAATTTAATGTTCTTGGGTAGATTGCCATAGCCAATGAAAAGAATTAAGGGCAGGAGGAATTGTTAGAAAAAATTTGGACAAGAACTTATCAAGAAAAGAAAGAAATTGGAGTTTGCATTTTCTGGAGCCAGAGTATTTGGAGCACCTGGAGCTTTAGTTTATGTCTCCATAGAGGTTTGCCAACTTCCTCCACAAATTTAGAACTACTGTAAGTCAATGTTTTCCTCTTTGCCCTACTTGCTTTCAGGTTCTCATGCCGGCTGCATACATCCACAGAGAAAAGCAAGCATGCCCTGATTTTCATAAGCTTGTCTTTGTAGCCATCTAACAGCAGTTTGGAGCCCCCTCTTGGAGATGGAACATATTTGAGTATTTGCTAGGAGACAACTGAAGGCTAGGGCTGGTAAGTAGAGGCCTTTTCATCTGGTTTATATAGCTCAGAGTTCACTACCATCATCAACACTGATCACTTCAGAGTTCTGTAGTTCTGTTCTGTGTTAACCCTCTCAGACCCCTGTGGCCTCTGGGAGACCTGACCCCTACTTTGAGACACACTGAACTGGAAATAATAACTCCCATATGGGAGAAGAATACTCCAGCCCCGAGAGCTTATCAAGCTTTGTTTTTTCTATGACTACTAAGAAAAGGAGTGTGTATTGGAAGCAATTCTCTCAGCTTATAGCTATTTTGATAGGGGTTCTATATTTAATAAAGGTTAAATCCATTGAAACCGTGAGTCAAAGGCACTTTTCATGGCCCACAATTTCACCTAGTTTAGAAGCCTGCCTCTTCCCACTCTCCCTATGCCTGCTCAAAGCGGGAAACAGGCATGGGCCGCATTGGCTTTGTTTAATGGGCAAATGGCCCTTCCCCCAAAGAATATGAATACGTAGTTTCAATCTGAACTTGTACATCACTCTTATGTCTCTCTCCTCCACACAAAAGAAAGCTCTTTGAGTAATTGCAAGACTTAATTAGCCAATGTTCACACAAAGGCTTCCTTTGTCCACCCATCAACAGGCTGCTTTCATTGATAGTTGTCTGACTCTCTGAAGGCTACTCTTTTTCTAAGTTTTGCACAGACTTCTATTTTCAGCTTTGGAGTCCTATGATATAAGTGCTCTGCATTTCAGTTCCCAGTGTCTTTTCTCTGCCTCATCCCCACTACAGATCATTTCTTCCATGGCTGATGGTGATCTGATCACTTTCCCAGTCTGCTAATTCCTAGTCTTCAATGGGACAGAAACAGATTTTCCAAACAGCAGCAATGCTATAGCAATAATGGGCCGCTAAAAGAGTTGATTTTCTCCTAGTTCTATTTTTTCATCTTTCAAGTCAGAGCTATAGCAATCAGAGGGAAGGGCCAGGAATTATGAGCACCTGAAAAATACTGGAAAGATATACCAGTGAGTACACTGTAAAAACGTAGGTGATATCTTCTGTATGAGCGAAAGAAAAGAAAGGACATCTTATATCATTCCATAGGTTTTACAAGAAGTTTAAATCACTTATAAGCTAATTTATGGCTGTCACATTCTGAGCATTACCTGATATTATTCTCATTGGAGTTATCTCCTTTCTCTTCTTTGCTTATGAAAATCCTACTGTAACATTTCATGACACTTTTTATGTTGACATTTAAAAGGTTTCTGTCCTAAAGATTGCTGTTTGCCTTCCTGGGTAATAAGCTTAAAATTTACATACCTTTTGGAGTCTGATCTCTGTAGACTCAAATCTGTAGCGTTTCTGCCAGTAACTTACAAAATAAAAATCATCTCAGAGTCTTAGTTGTTAGTGAAGAGGAAGTTTTCACTGCCTGGGATTGAGTGATCCCTCCAGAAAATGTACTTATTATCATGATTATTCCTATCTCGTGGTAAGTGATGCTTGTAATTTATATCCTTAAAGCTGAGTATCTATAATATTCATAAGCATAGATCTCCATATCAAATAGAAAGTTTTTGAAATCATTGATTATTGCTATAGAGCTTTCTGTTAAATCTGTTAAACAGAAATATTAATCTACATTGCCATGGCATTTAAATTTGAAAGATAATTCATGGCTTATAAAAAGATGCTTTAAAATTATAAACACTTTCTTGGCATAAATTTTCACTTAGTAATCTTGAGTCGTCATCGAATACTACTACAAATAATCAGGATACTTTTCATCTGCTTTAGAACAGAAGAGTTTACTAACTATTCCGAAGTCTGCCAATGCAATACCAGTTCTGACACTTTCACAGGTATTATATCGCAAGCATCAAAAACAAAAGACAAACTTGTTTTAGCTCTTCCAATGAAAGAAATATTTTCTTATGATTCCCAGAAGATAAGTTCGTGTGATTTCACTCTACCACCTCGCCAGTTCCCTATGTGCTGATGCCCTACCGCAACTACCCAACTCTACCTCTGTAACACAGCTGCGAGAACAAAGTGTACATCTCTCGTTTATCAAGAATTTGCCAGTATGACCGCATTTCCAAAAGAAGCATCCTTTTCTCAGTTCGGAGGGAAGTCATTTCCTTGATTTTCAGGTATTTCTGCACAGATTTTGTTTACTGATGATTCATACAAGCAATTGGCCCCATTTGGTGCCACCATGTCAAATCAACTCAGTCTGAAACAGCAAACTGTGTCCACCCATACATACTTCATTTCTTCTTTTATAGTCTGGCCTATGACAGCAACTGTACTCTATAAAGTTACTGAGAGTGCATACTATTCCAGTTTATTGCAGAACTTACTTATTAAAATAATATTTAAATCAAACATGTACAAATTAAATTTTTTTCCTGTCGTGAAAATGATAGTGTGGGGAAAAAGTAAATCATTCACAATTAATTACAAAAAAATTGTTAACAATGTTCTGTATTTAGTTCGAGACATTTTTCTATCAAGGTTAAATCTGTTTTTTAAACAGAATCATTGGTGATGATTTGCTGTACATATAAACCTCTTAAAACTCTTAACTTGGTTAATATTCTCTCAAGCATTATCAATAATAAACATTTTTGGATATCAACCATAGAAGGGGAAAAATATGTCATGTGTTGTAGAGAAAAAGGACACAACAGTATTTCTGTTCTTGAAAGACCTTCATATAATGCAATAGTTCAGGCATAAATCCACTAGAATATAACAAACAATATAAGGAAGCTTATAGTACCTGCAAAAGGAATAATAACAAGGTGAGAACACTGAGCCCTGGGGTGGTCACGAAAAGATTATGTTTTGTTAAATCGTATAATAAGCAGACTAAACATTTCTGAAAAATTGTAGTGATGGAAGAAACAATGAGTTTACACACTACACATAGGTGATTTTAGGCATTTTAAGAGAAAAGATTTAAAGCCTACTTTCCTAGTTTACTAAGTTTGTTTAAGTAGTCATTTGTTTTAAAATGTTAATAGTTAATAAAATTTATGAACATTTAATCATATTAATTGAATTTAAGTGCTCTCTTCTTCAGGTATCCTTCCATTGGTAGAGATACAGTACTACACTTAAGTTAAAAGTCTATTTTCCTTTCTGCCCTGGAATTGTTTGCAAACATTTTTTTTTTTCTTTTTCAGTCTGAGAGTTTTATCTCTTTATTTTAAGTATAAAGATTCAAAAGAGCCATTCTATCACTTATCCCAGTTTGGTGTTCTAGATCGTGTTGATATAACATGATGAAAATATATTTATATTAGACTAAAATTCTCTTTAAATAAGACAAACAAATCTACACTTTTACTTCATTAAGTAATTTCGACAAATGATAGATTTTCATGCTATTTTGAAAACTGAAATATTCAGTTAAAGCAGAAAATCCTTTTCCCATATTTGATTAGTGTTAACTATGAAAAGAAAACTTGTCCTAAAGAGCAGAAATGCTGCAAATAGACATTTTTATCAGCTTGGTGCTATTATCTATCCCTTAATTTTGTTCCATTAAAGTCATCAAGGTTATTATTTAAATGTGCCTGTGTTGAAAGACAAATATTAAATTTGAAAAACAGTCATTTTACTGTGGGTTTTGACTGCCTTGATTTCCCACCTCCCTGTTTCTCTCTCTTCATATTCCATAAAAAAGCACTACGTCTGTTGATAACTACAAACAGATTCTAATTTAATCCTATTTTTTTACACGTTAGTGTATCATCCTCTCTTGGACACACCATTCACTTCTTCTAACTTCTTGGGACTCGGGACCTTTAGGCTATCTCGTCTCATCATTATCAAAACCTATTCTCAGAATAAATATGAACTTTTATAATGATTTATAGTGTTCCTTTCACTAGGGGTTATTTAAACCAAATTAAAATTTTTAAACCATGAGTTATAGGAGAAAAAAGCCAGTTTTGGTTGAAGGACCATCCCAACATCCATAAAATCTCTCCACGTAAATGGTGACTTACCTGACATAAGGCTAATCCTATAAGAGATTGGGAATTAATTTATCTTTCTATACAACAAAATATAAATATTACATAGTGTAGCTCCTGATTAAACAGTAATACAAAACTAAGGCAAAGTTGATAGACACAAAAATTCATTCTAGAAGACAAATATGGAGACAGTTTTACTTATTAAATTAACAAAAATATTAACTATAGATATTGCTGAGAAATCGAATATTTTATTGAAAGCCTCTGCAGTGTAACTTTGAGACGTTATTCTAAATAATACCTAATATCAACAAGGACATGTTTCCCTAGGTAGAGAAAACATACTAATGTTGTCCTAAATTTCTAGATGTCATTAATTTTTTTGGAAAGCACAAAAAGCTCACAGAAACAAAGACATAACTCTATGGCTGTAAATTTGGGTAAGGGAAGGAAAAAAGACTGAAAAAATGCAGAATCAGTAAATTTAATACTGAAATTTCCATTAAGACAGGCCAGTGACTATCCATAATTGTATAATAATATTCTATGTACATGTTAATTAAGTACTTTTCATATTTCATCATTTCTCACAAAAATCTCCATTTGAGTTAAATAGTGAAAATGTTTTCCTTTCCATTTTACTACAAATTTATAGCCAGAAGATGGGAGACAAGCGATATTGATTTGAATGAGATTTAGTCTTAATCATACAAATATACTTTTTCAACTTGGAGAAAATAGAAAGTGGCCTAATCCTAAACCTTGCGTGATATCTGTGCTGTGCTGCACACAATCAGCTGTTGATTCTCACAATAGTCTGTCTATGAAACTTGTGTGGTCCCTCTTAGGAAGCCAAACAGAGAGATAATGACAATAGCACTTATTATAAAAATCACATTCATGATCATCCAATTTTTGGTTTAAATTTCCCTTTATTAAGAAAAACTGGCTGATGTAAAATCACACACTAGACAGCACAGGCTGAGCTCCCCTCCCCTCTAATTTTCCATGGAACCATTGGCCACCACACACATTGCTGTCAAATTGTTCTGCTTCTTGTCAGCTGCACACTGGCAGAACAGGAGGCTGGTCATGCACTAATTAGGAGCATAGACCTTTTAAAGCAGTCCATTCTAAGAAGTATAGGTGCCAAATATTACCTTATCTAAAACTCTTTTAAAGAGAAAAGGCAAGGATAGAAGAAGTGCAAAATAAAACGTTTAATTTCTTTGGACTGAGATATTGAGAGAAATTTATTTTGAAGATGGCGCCAATGTTAAAGTAAAATTCTTCCCTGAAACAGGAAAAGGCTGAAATATGGTCCACTTAGAATGAAAGCGTTAGCAGAAAATTCCAAAACCATAAAATTCCTCTTGTGGATTTGACTAAATAGCTCTGTTTTTCTGAAATAATTGCAGGCTAATAAAGGTGCTACATGTATAGGAAAGACATTAATGTAGTTAGAAATAACAAACAGTGTAAACTTTCAATGTACTGAAAGCTTCCACAGCAAATTTGTCTGTTAATATTTTTAATTATGGATATAGAGTACCATCAATTGAAGTTTTTCCCTGTTAGAAAAAAACTGACTTGTGCTAAATATTGCTTAACGTGAAGTTAAGACATATACAAAGCATTGTTTTAAGGTGTCTTATTGATAAGTGATTAAAAGATTATATAAATTATATGTGTATATACATTAATCACAAGTATATATTAATATATACAAGATAAAAAAGAAAGATTGTTTGCAAACACCTTAAAAACTGTCATCTCTTGATGAAATTGGAAACTTTCGTTTCACTTGTATTCTACATGGTTCTCTACTGGGAATGATTTTTTTTAAATCAATAATTACTATATAATTTTTGATCTTTTATTTTTGAATATTGGAGGATATTTAAAATACTTATTAAATGGAACTGGGTGATAAAGAATTTATAAATTACATAATATCCACAGTAATAAGACAAGAGGTTTATGAATCGACATTTGAGCACTACTTTTAAAATGCTTAAAGTTAAGTAAGATTATGTCAGAAAAAAACAGAGACACCCCTTCTCTGCCTGACAGTATATTAGGAGTCCTGAGGAATTTCTAATGTTCGCAAAGACATTAGTGGTTAAATATCAAAATGAACTTTGGCAAAAAACCTAGATTTTAAAGATATTTGTCACAATGGACCATTTAGTAACACAATAAATGACTAATTTTAGAAAAAAATTAACTGATAAACGTTAATAAAAATACACAATAATTCCTCATACAATTGTTCCTTGTATTAACCTTAGATAAAAAGTGAGGATGAAGAATAATTTAATTTAATTCAATAGGTCTTCTCGAAATTCTTTCTTGATGATTTTTTCTATACTCTTTTTAACTTTCGTCAACCTAGTTTTGAAAGATTTTACTTTAAAAACAAATCATTTGTTTTGTTGGTTTTTTTGGTTAATTTAATTGTAATTATATATATTATTTGTGTAAGTTTGTTCAATTCCCTTTTACTATGTCACCTCTTACAAAATGTATTTATTTACTTTGATTTCTTTATTTGTTTTGCATATAGTTGGTCTAGTTTTGTGGGAGGTTTTCTGAATATGTACTTTTAATCTAGCTGTCAAACTTCTTAATACGTTATTCTGTCTATATATTTTTGATGCATATTTTGCATTTTAAATTTATTATTTTTTCTGTAATTGCTATCTTCAGGTTTTTCTCTTCTTAAAATACTGAATGAAGTATCTCACCTGTTTTCTTTCTCTGTCTCTTGCTCCATGTTGCTCTGTCTCCTTGAATTTATATATTCATCAGGATTTTCTGTTTAGTTAATAAGGTACTCTCTGAATAGAAACAGTTTTAGTTCCTTTTCTCCAAGTGGAATAATTTTTATTTCTTTTCCTTGCCTTATGCACTGAAAAGAATATTAAGAATGATGTTAAATAGAAATAGTGAGAAGGGACATCCTTGCCCTTTTCTTGACGTTAAAGAAAAGTACATCGTCTTTCATCATTTGCTGCAGGCATTTATCAGTTTATACAAGTTTTTTTCTGTTCCTGGTTTGCTGAGATATTTCATCATTTATGGTTGAATTTTGCCAAATTCTTTTTCTCCATGAGTTAAAATGATCATTTTTTTCTTTTTCATTCTGTTGATATGGTGAATGGCATTGACTGAGATTTGAATGTTACACTGGATTTGCATTTCTGGGATAAATCCCACATGGTTCTAATGTATTATTCTTTTGATATTTTACTAGATTCTATCGGCTGATATTCAATTGAGGAGTTTAGCATCTATATTCATGAGGGATTATATTCTGTAGTTTGTTTTGTTGCAGTGTCTTTGTTTGGTTTTATTATCAGGGTAATTCTAGCTTCACAAAAAAAATGAGCTGAAAATATTTACTCTTCTTCTGTTTTTTAGAAGAGTTTCTTTCTTTCTTTCTTTCTTTCTTTCTTTTTTTTTTTTTTTGCAGAGTTGATATTATTTCTTTCTTGAATATTTGATAAAATTTACCTGCAAAGCCATTTTATCTTGTGAAAAGATTTTCCAATTAAATTTTAATTCATAAAGAGTTACAAGGCCATTTGGGTTGTTTTTTCATGAGTAAACCTTGCTTGTTTGTCTTTTAAGGAATTTGTGTATTTCACTTAAGTTGTTGAATTTAAGAGCATAAAGTTATTTATAACATTCTTTCATTATAGTTCTTAGGGCTTGTAGTGATGTTTCCTCTTTAATTACTGTTGTTCATAATTTGCTTCTTTTCTCTTTTTTCTTGCATAGGCTACAGTTTGATGAATTTTATTTATCTTTTCAAAGAAATGAAGGAGGGCAGAATATGACACCCCAACATGTGCCACTTTGGTAAGGATTGTTTTGAGCTAAAGACACGTGAAAAACAACAAATGTCAAAGGGCATTCCAATCTCCACTTTTCTTCCTGAAAATAGGAAGACAAAAGTCCCATGTGAAAGTTGTCCTCTCTGAACCAGA
>RJWJ010046178.1:0-11466 GCA_004363605.1 Indri indri | reverse complement strand
AGACAGACAATAGAAAGATACAAACCCATCAGCAAAATATTGAAGTTGGCCGGGCATGGCTCACACCTGTAATCCCAGCACTTTTGGAGGCCAAGGCAGGAGGACCACTTGAGGCCAGGAGTTTAAGACCAGCCTGGGCAACATAGTAAGGTGAGACCTTGTCTGTACAAAAGAAATTTTTTAAAAATTCTCTGAGTATGGTAGAGCATACCTGTAGCCCTAACTACTTCGGAGGTTGAGGCTGGAGGATCCCTTGAGCCCAGGAGTTTGAGGTTGCAGTGAGCTGTGATTGTGCCACTGCACTCCAGCCCTGGAAACAGAGCAAGAGCCTATCTCTTAAAAAACAAAACAAACAACAAAAAAGAAGTCATCCTTAGCACTTTTTGAGCCAAGCTTGAGATGGGAATGAGCAAGTGAAAATGACGACTGAAAGAGAAGCAAGATGGAAAAAGGAAGACACTCTGCTGAGTGCCAGGGAAATTTCGCTTTCCCCAACACATATGTAAAGAAGGGTAAGGACGGAAGGTTAAGAGTGTTTCTAGTCTGGAGGGTCAGGGGAGGCTGCCTAGAGGAGGTGACATTTAAGCTGAGAACGAATGGAGATGACATTCCAGACAGGGGGAGAACGAGCTCTGCAGGCCTGTGTTTCTCTGCCATCATTAGTATCTTCCATCCCATCCCTCAGGCTTCTCCTTAAGGATCTGGCTGCACCTCCTGCCCCCGTCCCCTTAGCTCCACTGACGAATGAAAGGGTAAGGCGACTGCATATACAAAATGAGTCATAACTTTCAGCTAAAAGAGAATGAGGTTAAGAACCACTGTGAACTCCATTCAACCTGAAAAAGGAAGACCATTATATAAGGCTGCAGAAAAAACCAGGACCCAATTTATCCACCAGTCTGGAACAAATGAAGGTCAATGCCCCCAAATCCTGTAATGACTCCCATATCATCGCTGCAGTGATTTCTTAATGGTTTCGCTGGTATCCTCATTTTCTCCTATTTCTTGACATTAGGCCTATCACAACTTGTTTTTGGCTGGCTTTGCTATTGAGGGAGTTCCATGCTGAGCTGTGACAGGTGCTCAATTAATGACGGATCTCATGGATCCATTACAGAGAAAAGTCTCCTACTAACACACAGTTTTTGTCTGGTTCTAAGTCTGCATTTATTTTTCTCAGAGACTTGATCTTTTCTGCAATAATCACCTTAGAAGGTTTTTTTTTTCACACTTATATTGAATGAGATATAGATTGTAATCTGTGCAACTAACCTAAAATGCAATGAGATTTTACAGAAATGTAAAGATTAAGGCAACAAGCCCCATTCCAGGGAAACTGAACCTTCAGATGATGGGGTTTTTTGGCTTTTAACCCTGTTTATTCAACAGCCTTTCTTTGTTTCTATCTACTAGGGGATAGAAGGCAAGTCTGATAAAGACATCATTTAAGTGCCTGCCCTGATATTCCTGTGGAAAGTGAAATGACACCAGTCATGAGAACTGATTATATAGATAAAGCCAATGCACTGGATTTGAAATTTACTACTTTGTTTTTACTACTAAAAAAGAAATTACCTAGAAAAGACTAGAAGGCTATATATTAGCTATGACCCTCCCTATATTAATAAAACAAGTAATTCCACAGGAAAAGAATAATTCTGTACGCTTGAGAACTCTTACTGTTTCTATTTCTAAGCAAAAAAACCTAAATTGCTTTGCTAAAAAGAGAGGATTGAAAATGAAAATGCTATTTACCCATTTTAAGAGAGGTAGTGATTGAGGATGAGAAAGTTTAATATTAAACTTCAATAATACAGTTAAAAGATTGGATCAGGAGATATATGCTTGATGTCATAACTGTAGTTTCAAAGCTGGAACAAACTTTAAGCCTGATCGATATCAGCAACAAATTAATATGGACTTGGAAATCAAAAGTGTCCTCAATAAACCAGAAAAGTTGAAGAATTACTGGAAGAGACCCCTAAGGGTTAGCACTATGGATTAATAATCAGAGGGGAAAAACCTTAATGTTAGGAGCAGGTCTAGGAGAGCATGGAGCTGAGGAGCGGTGGGTTTAAGAAGCAGTGCACCCAAGGGTGATGAATGGCGAGGATGTGTGAGGAGTAGTCAGGCCATTTGGAGAGCTCGGGGCTTTGCCCATTGTCAAAGCCTTGGTTGTGGACACCGGTGCTGCAGAGAGGCAAGATCTGGAGAATTACACATCCCCATGGGCACTAGAAGCTTCCACACTCAGAGGAGAAGCTAAAGGTAGACTCCTCCTGCCATCATGGTTTCGTTTCTCCTATTTACCCCCCCTCCCCCGTCCTCGGCCCAGAACACTAGATATAACCGGCAGGTGACCAGGAACTATCAGTATGAAGATCAACAGGAAAAAAGGTACCACCAAAAATTTAGGGAGAAACACTACCATAAAAAGGCACCAAATTCCACAAACAAAAGAATACATGCCTGAGGAAATATAGTTAATTAGATAGGCAAAAGAAGATTTTATGATAAATTAACATCCTCTTGCATTCCAGTGTGGTAAAAAAGTAAAATAAAAAAAACAAACAAACAAAAAAAATTAACATCCTCAGAAAATTTGTAAAGCTATCATAGAAAAGAAATAGCTACATATTTTGGAAATTTTAAATGTAATAGACAAATATTAGTAGAAGGATTGAATAGCTGAATGAACAAAACTAAAAAGTAAACTTACCTACGAGGAAATGAAAATCTAACTTGCAATAGACTTTAAATGCTATTGAGTCTTTGCACCCAAGGTTATAGTACATTATCTCCCTTTATTTACTTTTTTTTTTTTTTTTCTGAGACAGAGTCTTGCTTTGTCACCCTGGCTAGAATACAGTGGCATCATCATAGATGACAGCAACTTCATACTCCTAGGTTCAAGTGACTACGGGTACATGCCACCACTCCCAGCTAATTCTTCTATTTTTTTGTAGAGTTTGTAGAGACAGGTTCTCACTCTTTCTCAGGCTGGTCTCAAACACCTGGCCTCAAGTGATCCTCTGCCTGCACCTCCCAAAGTGGTAGGATTACAGGAGTGAGCCACTGTGCCCAGGCTTATTTACACCTTTTCTATCTTTCAGTTAAATTTTTTAGTTTTCTTTTTAAAATGAGCTTTCAAAAGAAAACCATTGTCTTGCTAAAGAAGGCTTAAGTCTATTAACCTACTAGTGAACATAGGCAAATTATATTTGTTAAAACTGGAAAAGGAGGAGAAAGAGAAGAAAAAGAGAAATGGCAGCTGGGCACGGTGGCTCATGCCTGTAATCCCAGCACTTTGGGAGGCCGCTTGAGCTCAGGAGTTTGAGACCAGCCTGAGCAAGAGCGAGACCCCGTCTCTACTGAAAAAATAGAAAGAAATTATCTGGACAACTAAAAATATATAGAAAAAATTAGCCAGGCATGGTGGTGCATGCCTGTAGTCCCAGCTACTTGGGAGGCTGAGGCAGGAGGATCACTTGAGCCCAGGAGTTTGAGGTTGCTGTGAGCTAGGCTGATGCCATGGCACTCACTCTAGCCCGGGCAAAAGAGTAAGACTCTGTCTCAAAAAAAAAAAAAAAAAAAAAAAAGAGAAGAGAAATGGCAACAGCAGCTAAACTGTGCTCATGTTCATTTTTAGAACAAGAGGACAATTTTATAAAATAAACTTCTTTCATATTCTGGGTCATTACTGAAGATATTAACAGTAACATTCAAACATTTGACCACAACTCACAGAAAAAAATGAGTGCCACACAGTGCACGCAAACACATGTGTATGTACAAAGCTTTCAAAGAACACTTATGTGTACCATAGATTATGAACTCTGACATTTTGTATTCTAATATGTATCATTTTAATCATTTCAACTGTGGAGTAAAAGCACTTCCTACTCCCAGATGCATATGGCTCCCAGTTTGGGAAGTGTGGTTCTGAGAAATCTTACCAGAAAGGCACTTGCCCACGCCTTCCAAAATACTCAATTTCTTATGCATAGAGGGAGTTCTCATTCCCTGGCTTTTGTCAGTTAGTTCCCAGGTACCTAAAACACATATGCACACACCTCTGGTGCATTTTACTATGATGTCTCCATGTCCCTTTCCTCCTGGTGGACAGACACTCTGATATCACTAAAGCCTTTAGACTTTAGTTATAAATGGCTTTTTATAAATTGTACGGACTGAATATTTATGTGCCCTCAACATTCATATGTTGAAGCCCTAACCTCCAATAGGATGATATTTGGAGGTGGAGCCTTTGGAAAACAATTAGGTTTGGATGAGATCATGAGGGTGGGGCCCCTCTGAGGGGATTAGTGCCCTTATAAGAAAAGGAAGAGATGGGAGCTTGTTCTCTCGCCACCATGAGAGGACATATTGAGCAGGCAGCTGTCTGTAAGCCAGGAAGAGAACCCTCACCAGAACCCAACCATGCTACCACCCTGAGACTTCCAGCTTCCAGAACTGTGAGAATTAAATTTCTGTTCTTTAAGCCACCCAGTCTATGGTATTTTGTTATGGCAGCCTGAGCAGACTAATACATAAATTTGCAAAGACCATATACCATAACAACATTTATATATGGTATGAGGAGGCTGATCCCTGGACCCCTCTCTGTGTGTTGGAACAGTGAGTTGGCCTGAGCATTATGAAGCCTGCCCCTCAATCTGGGAAAGATTTCTCTCTCCCAGTCATTGTGCAACTCACATCTGCACAAGGAGTGTCAATCTTATAGTGACAGGGAGGAAAGGGTGGGGCAAAGAGGGTCTGCAAGCAAAAGCCAAAACAGAAAATTCACTAAAATCTCCAGGAGATAAATGGGCACATAAGAGCTAGGCAATTCTGATTTTAAACCCCAAGTATCTGCTCAAACACTTACTGGCCCTGTAGCTTGGGTAAGCTGCTTTAAACTTCCTATGCCTCAGTTTCCTCATCTGCCAAAAAGGGCTAATAATTATATCTACCCCATAGGGTTGGATTAAAGGAGATACTGAAAACAATGTGTTTAGTGTAGCATCAGGCAAAGAAAACCATTCAGTAGATGGTAACTGTCATGGCTGAGAACAGAGCACAGTGTCACAACTGTCACAGATGCAGAGCCAGTGCCGCACAGAGGGAGAGGGGCAGCTTCTCCGCTTTCCAAATGAATGCTGATTTGGGGAGCTTTGTTATCTCAAAAATTCCTGATTGCAACAGGAAACAAGCAAAGAGTGTCCAGGGTAGGAGAAGAGAGAAGAAACAGTTGAGATGTCATTAGAGTGTAAAGTTCTTGAGGGATTTTTGTCCTATTCAAACTGTATCTTGGTATTTACCACTGTACGTAGTGCATCTCAGGGACTCAGGAAGTCCTTGTGAGATAAGTAAATGAGCATCTGGGTGAATGAATTAGTGGATGAATGAAAAGTCTGAGAACCAGACTTGGCTATGAGCACGTGTGAAAGCCATTCTGCGTAGTTGGTAGGGGAGCACTTTGCAGGCAGTTGGTTTTAATGGAAGCAAAGCGTCTAAAGAGACATTGAAATGCCCACTCATTTATTTATTCACTGAATACCACTTACATGCTAGGCATTGTGGCTTATAACAGTTAACGGATCCACCAGCTGCTGATATCTCAGGAAACCTGGCTTACGTAGAGATTTTCTCTTAAGACATTTTTCTCAATTTGTGAAATACTATGTTTTATTTTCCCCCAACTTCTTATTTTCAAAATTTTTAAGCCTACAGAAATAGTGAAAGAACAGTACAGTGAATACTCATATTCTCCATCTAGGTACATCGATTGCTAACACTTTGCTGATTTGCCATAGAGATAGGTAAATGGGTGAATAGATAGGTGTTCGTGTGTGTATATATGTACACACACATATATAGGCATGCAGTGGGGGTTTTTGAGCTAAACCATTTGAAATTCAATTTCAGGTGTTATGACATTTACCATAAAAACCTTAGCACGTGTCTCCTAAGAATAAAGATGTTCTCCTACATGATCACAAAACCATTAAAACATCTAAGAAAATTAATAATACTACATAAGTAACTTCCAATAGTCAATCCATGTTCAAATGTCCCCCATTAGGTGACATATTTTCATCGGTGATGGTAGTGGTGGTTTGGCATATGGAACCAATAATAAGGTGGCAGAAGGCTCAGCAGTCTTTTTTTTTTTTTTCTTTTTAATCCTAATAGGGGAGTTATTGGATGGGAGCAGGGGCTCACAGCACCAGTGGAAGGGCAGACGATCAGACCTGAAAACCGTCCAGAAACCTGGGCAGCTCCTGAGAGTAGGACACACAACAATGGTCTTTTAGCAGAAACAATCTGGAAAGAACAGTGCTGCTGCGAACCCTCAGAACCGCTGGTAAATTCAGCCAGTTCAGTTGGCTGGGGCTAGTCCTTGGCCTGAGCAGTGGCTGCTGGGAGGCAGGGGGAGACAGGATCTGAATGTCTAGGGAGATGGGACACTGCTTCTGCCAACATAAACTACAATATGAAATTCCTGAAATCTTGGAAGTGAGGAGTTGGATTTGGATCAGCCAAAATGACAAATATCCACCATTCTGCCTCCTGATCTCGTACCGCCAATCCATTCTTCCCAATGTGTTCAACCTTTGTTATACCTGTGGGAGCCACCTGTCCCCTTATACGAAACACACTTTCTTCAAGTTTGGGTCCACTGCAATTCCTAAGACCTAAGGTAATGATTTGTCTTTTTTTTTTTTTTTTTTTTTCCCGTGGGGGGAGGACCGGAAAACCTGCTAGACAAATTCTAAAAGAGCTGTAACACTAAGGTAATGATTTGAATTAATAAGCATTTACTGGGTGGGAGACACTATGCTAGGAACACAATGGGTGTTACTGAATGTTATATGGGCACGCGACTGAATGCAGTCAGTGCCACGTGGATCCTCCCAGACCTTGGTATACTACTGTCCTACATAGGTTGAGCATTTCCTACGTGCCAGGTACTATAAGCCCTTTGTGCAATCTTCACAGTGACCTTCTGAAGGGTCACTGAGCGCTGTTTGAGCTCCCTTTTCAGATGAGGAAATCTGCCCACAAACTAATAAAAAGTAGCAGAACAAGAATTATAGCATAGCTGCCTGACTCCAGAGCCCTTGTTCTAAAGCTCTCCACAGTGCTAATCAGTTTTGTAATCAACCTTCCCCAACCCAGAGGGCTTTTTCATCAGCTGCAGTGCTGATCTTCAAGGTTGCTGGAGTGATAGAATTGTAAACTCTCAGAGCTAGTAGAAAACATGGAGATCACCTAATCCTACAACTGCATTTTATTGTCATGGAAACTGAGATCCAGTTGACACAGTGCTGGCTACTGGAACATTCCACATATTCTACATCTATCACTGGGAAGTCAAGTTCTGAAAACATTTCATTTAAACAATAACTCAAGTTAAGGTGTATATTCGGTAAAATAACCTTGAAAAGAAAGTGCAAATGAATCCACAATTCATAAATGTGCTCATTCTTTTTCTTGGGTGGCCTGGTCTTTAGCTGTGACCAACATACCCCAATATTTGTTCCTTGTGTATGAGCAATAACAATAATTACAACAACAATGGCATTACATTTTTATATGCAGCCTTTCATCTCGGATATGTAAGACATTCAGTGTCAACTCATTAATCTTGAGAACACCTCTTTGAGGTTATCTCAGTGGGTAATTTTATTATCCTTTTTATGAATTGAAAAGCTACAACCAAAGTAGAGTGACATGCCCAAGGTCACTCAACGAATTAGAGATGAAATCTAAGACTCCTAAATCTTTCTTTCATGCTCACAAGCATCTATCCTCCTACTAGTTAATATTTGGAACAGTCAGGTCATGGAGCATATTTTATTAGATTAGCATTTATATACTCTAATAAGCTTTTTTTTAGTAAGACAATAAGTTTATTAGGATTAAAATTTAAAAAGCCAATTTATTCTTCTTAAGATGGATATAGCGGGTGCTGTTTCTAACAACATATCCTTGCATTCTGTCCTTATGTTTATTTCATTTTTTCAGTCTTGATTTTTTTTCATATTCCTATTCTTTTTTTAAGACTTTATTATTTTTTTTTTCAATCGGTTTTAGGTTCACAGCAAAATTAAGAAGAAGGCAGTGTGATTTCCCATATACCCCAGCACAGTCCCATTATCAACCCCCCAGCGTGAAGCAATTATTAGAATTGCTGAATCCCTACATTGACATGTCATTATCACCCAAAGTCCACAGTTTACATTAGGGTTTGCTCTTGGTATTGTATATGCTATGAGGATAAACGTAGAATCACCTGTATGCATCATTGCAGTATCATACAGAGTGTTTTCAATGCCCTAAAAATCCTCTGTGTTGTGCCTATTCATCCCTCCCTCCCCCCAATCCCTGGAAACCACTTTGCTGTCTTTACTGTCTCCATAGTTTTGTCTTTTCCGGAATGTCAGCTGGAATCATACAGCATGCAGCCTTTTCGGATTGTCCTCTTTCACCTAGTAACATACATTTAAGTTTTCTCCATGTCTTTCCATGGCTTGATAGCCGCTTTCTTTGTATTGCTAACTAATATTCCATTGTCTGGATGTACCACAGTTTGTCCATTCAAGTCCATTTCATTTTTAATTGGGTACAGTACCTTGGTAACTAATGACAGATAATTAGGAGCAGGCGGGAAGATGAACAGGCAGCCTGAAGTTTAAGAAAAATGACTTGCTTCTCGAGTAAGGATCTCCTTCCCTTTCTTCTGTTCTTCCTTCTAGTCACAGAGGAGGTTCTGCGAATTGCCAGCTTCTTTAGCGTGTTTTATTTCAACAGAAGTGAGGCATGGAGGAAAGAAATCTCAGCTGCACCGGTCACTTGGGTTCTCTGGGCTTCAGTGTCTCCAACTTTAAAACGACAGGGCTGGAGAGAGATTTCAGGGATCCCTCTAAGATCTACCAAGAATGCTGCCTTCTTTTATTTCATGTCTGACGTCTGCTTCTATCTAATGGTTTAAAAGAAAGGCTTACTTTATACATCTCAGCAAAAATACTTTGCCTGTATATTTATTTGAATGTTTCACAAAACCAAATCTGTTTCATGGCCCCTGGTTAATTTCATTTTATTTTCACTTATTTATCTCTTCTTCTTTTTTCCCCCTTGCTCATGAAATTCCAACAGCCTGAGAGTCTGACAAACTTCAAGACTCTCCTTAGGTGCCTAAAATATACCTTGATGATACTATTTTCAAATAGGGCTTTGTCTATGAATTGAAAGGTCAGAATAGACTGGTTTCTGCCAGGGTTACGGTCATCAATTTCACCGTGTTCCAGACTCAGTTTCCTTGCAAGAATATTCTTAAAAATGCCACTATCAAATTTCCCTGTTGTGGATCAGAATTAACTGCCTTACTCATACAAGCACTTTTTAGTGATTCTTTAATAGAAGTACAATGTTTTTTTTTCTAAAAAAGAATTATATAAAGCAATATCTTCATAATTAATTCATGATACAAAATTATGAAGGGCTGAACCAAAATCTTACGCATTTGGGTAGTTCTAGGAGCAGATTTCGTGCAAATTGCTCTAAATAATTAATCTGGGTTACAAAAATATTACATCTAGACTGTCAATTACCCCAAGATCTGCCTGCCACCCCTTTTTTAAAAATAGACTTTATTTTTCAGACCAGTTTTAGGTTCACAGCAATATTAAGTGGAAAGTACAGAGTTGCCATATTGCCTGCCCTTTTTTTAGTAGTTTAAGCTGGTTTTGGGTTTCTTCTATTTACAACACCAAAATATCCTAACTAATATAGAAATTTAAATGACTTGATGATACATGCTACTGGATATCTTTGAGTATTATTATTATCATGATGATAGCAAATATTTCATGTGCTCATAAGCACTTTCCGTTGGTTAAGTCTTTAAAATTAAATTTTTACCTACATCAATTATGTTAATTGTTAGTTAAAAACGATTCACTTCAACTTGTCATCTGTCAACCCCTTTCCTTGGAATCTCTGTTTCAATGACCTCTTAGGTGCCAGACTCTCTGCTTCCTCAGATTTCACACTGCATCCCTCCCTAGTCTCTCAGCCCCTGCAGGTTCTCTGCTCCCTCCCAAGCCAGCCAGCATTTCTGGGTTCCTTTTGAAGTGACCTTTTGAAGGATTATTGTGAAACTGCAGACTTTTCTGTGAAAATCTTCGTGAAGCACACTTAGTTCATGTTCTAAATCGAGCTTACTAGTATGTTAGTTGTGCCAACAGAATTAATGTTAAAACAATGTTCACTTCAAAAAACATTAATTACTTTATGTTTCTTATTAAAAATAATAACCATGTAGATTGCTCATTATTAATTCTACAACTTTTTTTTTTATTCTGGCATATCTAAAAGTGATCTTACATATTTACATAGTGATGCTATTGCTGACTTTTGCAAGGGGCCTAATTGTCTAGGAATCGATAAAATGCATTAACCAGGTTTGTGCTTTATGTAAACCAGAGAGAAGAGCTCAAGGGCTGAAGGGCTTAGGCTTCATTCTTTAATCTATTTTAGGATCACATTACCTAACGTGGAGAACGACTATCTCTATCATAAAACATCCCAGCTGTTGAATTGCCCTCAGCCACAGCACAGGACAGTTTAGATTAGAAAATGAAAAAAGAGTCGCACGTCCAATTGAAATGACAGGGAGAAAATTTGACGTCAATTAAACGACTGTTTACAGAAGGCAGTGTACTTTCCAATCAGACAAACCTACTCTTTATTCAAAAGTACCACTGCTTCTAAAACAGTGGGTCGATTTAGTTCTTGGAACCAAAAGAACACACGAGCATTACGTTTTTTATTAATAAATTGCATTACTGGCCGGGCACGGTGGCTCACGCCTGTAATCCTAGCACTCTGGGGGAGGTTGAGGCGGGAGGATCGTTTGAGCTCAGGAGTTTGAGACCAGCCTGAGCAAGAGCAAGACCCCTGTCTCTACTAAAAAAATAGAAAGAAATTAGCTGGACAACTAAACATATATATAGAAAAAATTAGCCAGGCATGGTGGTACATGCCTGTAGTCCCAGCTACTCGGGAGGCTGAGGCAGGAGGATCGCTTGAGCCCAGGAGTTGGAGGTTGCTATGAGTGAGGCTGACACCATGGCACTCTAGCCCAGGCAACAGAGCCAGACTCTGTCTCAAAAATAAATAAATAAATAAATAAAAATAAATAACTTGCATTACTAAGTCAAGGGGAAACAGTGCAGGCTTCTCCTTTTAGGAGAGCGTCTTTCCCATCTCCCGCCCCCTTATGTTATATTACATGCCGCTGTTACAGGGGAACATAACTTGCCCTCCACCTGTTTATTTTCCTTTCAGGACACATGAAGTCAAGGGCAGTTCCAGCAGCTCAGTGAGGCAGGAGTAGTCTGTGCCGTGCAGGGGAGCTTCTTTAATGCTATAAAAGTAGTCCTGAGCCAAATGGCTCTG
>RJWJ010046177.1:0-11462 GCA_004363605.1 Indri indri | reverse complement strand
TGGAAAGTCTTTGTTCTAGAGACAGAATTAATATTTAACTCAAATTATTTAACTCAATAATGATTGTTATTTAACTCAAAACAGGAGTCATAAAATGACAAAGCTGTAACTTACTTTAAGTCTTGTATCTCCAGTTGGGTTTTATACCAGCTTTATAGTTCACTCTTCTCATCTAGGGTTTCTTTTTTTCACAGAAAATAGATGAAGAGAGGGATAGATAGCACTTTTTCTCCCTCTCCTTGGCCCTTTTAAAAAGTATTGCTTGCTCTGGGGAAGAAAATTAAACTCTCTTGAAGATGAAGTATACATGCAGGTGAATTTATTAAAGACTAGAGATCTTTCTGTTACATCTCCCTAGAAGAGGCTTATGGAGGGAGGGCAAGGATCAATTATGGTAAGATATAGAAAATAGGTTCTTTAAGAAGCTCACTGGAGTGGTAAGACCTGTGCAAACCAGAACTGAGGACTATTATCCAGAGACAGGCATGTGTTACTGTGAATATGGTAAAAGTGCCAAAATATGTAAATCAGAAAACAGTGTAATGGATAGCCAAGAAGGGGAAAGTAGCCATTTTGTTGTAACTTTGAAATCCATCACTTTAGTTATATATGCAGAAGTATCTCAGGAATTGATTATATTTGAATAGGATTCTCTTTATATTATCAAGCAGTAGTTGTATAGCTGTAACAGATGTGTCTTCTCACATATGGGAAGTGGCTGTCTTGCTTCTGTGGAGCCCTAGTTGCTCATGTTTTGCTGTGGAGGTGAAACAGTGGTTACTCTATAGTTTTGAAACCACTTTAGCCAGAACTTTTGTTGTAGCAGCTGATTAGCTTTAACTGTTTCCAGAAATCCTCTCCCCCACACAATCACCCCTTCTTTCTCTCCTCTTCCATTGCTTAAGAGCTGAGAAAAAGTCTGTATATAATAATGTGGGTAATTCACTAAATAACATATTTTAAACCATTTAAATTTGTTAGAATCCTTTCTTAGCATATTTTTCCAGCTGAATTATCTTTAATTAATCATTTTAGGATTTTTAAAGTTTGTTTTATGAGTCCATGTTTAAAATGGATGAGAAGATATTTGAAGTTTTTTTCAAATTACGTAGCTGAATTGCCTCTTATGGATTGATTCCTCTTTCGCTTCTCATTTTTGGTTCATGATCTTCAATTTTAAAAAGGGGGAGGGCTATTTGTACCTTTATCTAATTTTAGAATTTTAGAAAGAGAAAGTTTTCCCAGTAGGATATTTTTATAATTTTCTTCAACTTGTATTTCCCACTATACAAAGACTTTTTTAAAGTAAAGAAACTTGGCTATGATTTTTGAAATGGATGCAACTTTCTATATGTGTTCTAGGAGGTAATACAGATTTTCATTGAAGACAACTTAACTTTCAGTTTACCTGTCCAGTTCCGGCAATCAGTACTAAGAGAACTCTTTCAGAAGGCTCAACAGGGGTAAGTAAGTTGAAAAATTACTTTTTGATTTTTGAATGAAACAGCAAGTGCATTTTGGCTTCTCAAGAACACACCTCCAAATTTCCCATGAATCTGACATCACTTTCACTTTTGTTATGTAGGGGAAATTAACACAGCCAGAGGAGCCACTATAACGTTCCTTCATCTGGTCTGTTTTAAAGTGCTTGGGGGAAAAATTATACATAGAAGAATTCCTTCTGTTGCTTAATCTGTAACTGAATTGTCCCTTAATAAATTCAAAACCTGTTCTTCTTTTGTTGTTTTGTTTTTTTACCCTAACTTAGTATATGGTAGCCTAAAATCTTACCTCTCAAGAATAAATAACTCATTCTTGTGAATATAGTTTTGTAATATACACCTTTCTTTTATAGTAAAAATAACATTAGTACATCTACTTTTGTATTCTACAGAAATGAAGCTTTGGATGAAATCTGTTTTAAAGTCTGTGCCTGTAACACAGTCCGTGATATAATAGAAGGCAGAACAATCAGTGTTCAATTTAACCAGCTATTTCTTAGACCTAATAAAGAGAAAATAGACTTTCTTCTTGAGGTAAGACGTTTCTTTGCCCTTTTGATTTATAATTTTACTTTAAGCTTACCGGTGACTTCTCAGTTGCCAAATCCAGTGCCTCTTTTTTGTCTTCGTCTGCCTTGTCTTCTACTCTAGCTCTTTTTCTAGTTCTCCTCAATGTTTCTTCTGCATTCTTCATTGGATTCTCCTCAGTCCATCATTGACTTGTCTTTTGTTCTCCCTTTAATGTTTTTGCTTGGCTCACCCATCTTGTCATTTTTTTATTTTCATCTACAGCCTCACATGTTCAACTACCCATTTACTAAAAACACCCAAATCACACCTCTCGTCTCTCATGTGAGCTGCAGAATCTTTGTTTCTCCTGGATCTACCTCTTTCTTAACAGTCTTAATGTAATAGACATTGAGAGAAGTACATAAAGCACAAATAATACCACTTAGTTCCAAAAATACAGCATTACCAGCACTCTAGAAGCCCTTCTCATGTTCTTTATCAACCCCCTCTGCCTCCCCATGAGGCAGCCACTATCCTGCCTGTGATAATCATTTCTTTGCTTTTTTTCAATAGTGGTAATACCTTTGTTTGTATCCTTCAAGAGTATTTTTTTAATTTACCTATTTTGAACTTCATATAAATGGAGTCATATAATACTTATTTCTTGCCTTCTCTTCACTAAACATTATTTGTTAGACTTATTCAAGTTGTGTATATGTAAAAGTTTTTTTCATTGCTATAAGGTGTTAGAATATTATGGACCATACCACAATTTATTCATTCTTATGATGGTGGACACTTGCGTTTATAGTTTTTGCCTATATGTATACACGATGATGGACATTTTTATTGTTTATAGTATTTTTGCTGCTTGGAACATGTACCAGTTTATCAATGTTAATATACCTAGGGAAAGTATATCTATAACATTATCTTTTAATATCAAAGTGGTTTATACCATCAGCATGCCTGAATATTCTCATTGGTCAGTATCCTTGCCAATACTTGATATTGTCAGATTTGCCTGTGAGGTGGTTGTATAATGGTATCTCACTGAGGTTTTAATTTCCATTTCTCTTATTACTAAGGGATTTAACTTTTCATTAATTTTTTTGCTTATATGGATTTTGTCTTTCGAGGTACCTATTCCAAGTGTATTTTTTTATGCCTCATTTTTCTATCACATTGTTTTGTCTTTTTTTAGGGGTAGGAATTCTTTGTTTTTTTGTTTGTTTGTTTGTTTTGTTTTGTTTTCTGACATAGTCTCACTCCATAGCCCAGGCTTGGAGGGCAGTTGTGCAATCATAGCTTACTGTAGCCTTGAACTCCTGGGCTCAAGTGATCCTCCTACCTCAGCTTCCTGAGTAGCTGAGATTATTACATCATGCCTGGCTAATTGAAAAATTTTTTTATAGAGACAGGGTCTAACTGTTTTGCCCAGGCTGGTCTCGAACTCCTGGCCTCAAGTGATCCTCCTACCTCAGCCTCCCAAAATACTGCGATTATAGGTGCGAGCCACTATGCCCAACCAGGGATTCTTTATATATTCTGTCCTTTACCAATTTTAAATATTGCAGGTGTTTTTGCTGAGTTTGAATTCTCTTTTAATTTTCTTTATATTGTTTCAAAACTCTTAATTTTAATATCAAATTTACCCATCTTTTTCTTTGTGATATTGATTTCTGTGTCTTGTTTAAGAAAGCTTTTCTTATTCTGAGGTGACAAAGCTAGTCTTCTATTATATCTTTTAAAAGTTTTGTAGCATATCCTTCCTTTCACATTTGGGTCTTTAATCCAACTACAGTTGATGTTTGTATATCATATAAAGTAGGGAGTCTGAGATCATTGTTTTCTACACATGACTGTCCATTTATTCCAGCACCATTTACTGAAAAGTTCATCTTTTTTCCCATCAATCTCTAAGGCCACCTTTCTTGTATGCCAAGTGTCCATATGTGTATGGGCCTGTTTCTGAGCTATTTGTACCACTTTTCTATAACATTTGTCCATACCTCACTGTGTCTATGTCTTGATGTCATCACGAGCAAGTTCTCCCACCTTGTTTTTCAAGGTTGTGTTGGTTATTCTTGTCCTTCACATTTTTATGTGTAAACATTAGTCTCAGATTGTCAAGTTCCACAAATAAACCTGTTGGATTTTTGTTTGGAATTACATTAAATCTAAAAGCTAGTTTGGAAAGAATTTATATCTTTACAATATTGATTGTTCTAATCCATGACCTGGTATGGCTCTTGATTTATTTAGGAATACTTTAATGTCCTTCAGAACTTATAATTTTTCCGTGAAAGTCTTAAATGTCTTTATTTTTTTAAGTTTTTTAAAATATGGACTTGAAAATGGTTATGCATTGATAAAGAGGTATATAATTGAACTTTCTAGAGATTTTGTATTCAGTAACTTTGCTAAGCTCTTAAACATTCTATTTATCAGTAAATTCTTCTGTTTTTCTAAATATGCAGTCTTTATCTGTGAAGGCGCATTTTGGTTTTTTATTTCTCTTGTCTTAATGTGCTGACTGTGACCTCCAATACAGTGTTCAGTGGAAGCGTTGATTGTGAACCTCCTGATCTCATTCCCAGTCTCAGAAGGAAAGCTTGCACAATTTCACCATTTAGAATGATGTTTATTGTAGATTTTTCTTGTGGTTATTCTTTACCTGATTAAGGAAGTTCCTTTCTTAGCCTCAGTTTGCTAAGGGTTCTGTTTTTTAAATCATGGATGATTTTTAGGTTTTATTAAATAAACATTTTTTCTGTGTCTTTTGAAGTGATCACATAATTTTTGTCTTCTAATATGTTACTATGGTACAGTGTATTAATTGATTTTCAAGTGTTAAACTACCTTTGCGTGTCTGAAATAAAACCAATGAGGTCATGATCTTTTTAAAATACAGTGCTAATATTTTAAGATTTTTTTTTATGTTCATGTATGAGATTGATGCATATATTGTTTTCTTTCTTGTCCTGTCTTTGATTTTGGCGTCAAGGTCATGCTTGCCTCATAAATAAGTGGAGGCATATATCTTTTTTTTTTTTTTTTTTTTTTGAGACAGAGTCTCACTCTTTTGCCCGGGCTAGAGTGAGTGCCGTGGCGTCAGCCTAGCTCACAGCAACCTCAAACTCCTGGGCTCAAGTGATCCTTCTGCCTCAGCCTCCCGAGTAGCTGGGACTACAGGCATGCGCCACCATGCCCGGCTAATTTTTTCTATATATTTTTAGTTGTCTGATTGATTTCTTTCTGTTTTTAGTAGAGATGGGGTCTCACTCTTGCTCAGGCTGGTTTTGAACTCCTGAGCTCAAACAATCCGCCCGCCTCGGCCTCCTAGAGTGCTAGGATTACAGGCGTGAGCCACCGCGCCCGGCCAGCATATATCTTTTATATCGCCTGAAAAAGTTTGTGTAAAAATGGAGTCATTGTATCTTTCAGTGTTGGGTAGAATTTATCAATGAAGCCTGGGCCTGGAGACTTTTTTTTGTGGGAAGATTTTTGGCATTGATTCAATTTTGTTGGTGATTATAGAGCTATTCTGTTTTTCTCTTTTTTCTAGAGTTACTTTCAAGAAGTTATTTTTATTAGTATCTTTGTTTTTTTTTTTTTTTTTTTTTGAGACAGAGTCTTGCTCTGTTGCCCAGGCTAGAGTGCCGTGGCGTCAGCCTAGCTCACAGCAACCTCAAACTCCTGGGCTCAAGCGATCCTCCTGCCTCAGACTCCCGAGTAGCTGGGACTACAGGCATGTGCCACCATGCCCGGCTAATTTTTTCTATATATTTTTAGTTGTCCAGATAATTTCTTTCTATTTTTTTTTAGTAGAGACAGGGTCTCGCTCTTGCTCAGGCTGGTTTCGAACTCATGAGCTCAAACAATCCTCCCTCCTTGGCCTCCCAGAGTGCTATGATTACAGGCATCAGCCACCGCACCCTGCCCATTAGTATCTTTTTTATGTTAAAACATCTATAGATGCTAGGTCATGTTTTTAACTAAATAATGTTTTTTAATTGAGGTGAAATTCATGTAACATTTGTTATGTTTGCTTATCAGAAGTTAACACATTCCTTGCATTGTTTCTTGACCCATGTACAGTGTACCTCTGTATATGAACAAGTAATCTATTATGAAAAGAGACTCAAATGTTACTCACCATAAGAAATCTTACATATGGCAGCAAACTTAACAGAAATCTATATATACAGTGGAGCAAAATTATTAGACTGAGTACCTTGTATGTACTCCAAGATGCTCAGATGTGATTTATATTAATAGGTTAACTTATTAATCAAAAAATGGTGTTTGAACACAGTACTTTTTAAATACTGTTATTTCTTTTTTTATAATAGCTTTGAGATATATTTCACATACCGTACAATTCACCTATTTCAAAGTGTACAAGTGAATGGTTTTTAGTGTATTCCCAGAGTTGTGTGACCATCACCTCATTTCTTCACCCCAAAAAGAAACCTTTTATTCATTAACAGTCACCTCTCATTTTCCCTCATTCCCCCCAATCCCAGGCAACTACTGATGTACTTTCTATAGATTTGTCTATTGTGGACATTTCATATAAATGCAGTCATACAATGGATGGCCTTTTCTAACTGGCTTCTTTCACTTAGCATAATGTTTTCAAGGTTCATATTGTAGTGTGTATCAGAACTTCATTCTTTTTTATGGCTAAATAATATTTCATTGAATGGATATACCACATTTTGTGTGTCCATTCATCATTCAATGGACTTCAGGTTTCTTCTTTTTCGCTACTATAAATAATACTGTTGTGAACATTCTGTGTTTTTTGGTGTCAACATAGAGAATATTTGACAATTTCTTGAGGTTAGGGACTTTTACACTAATTATATTTTTATATTGGCTTCTTGTAAATAATATATGAGGAGGAATCCTCATCTAATGAATAAATTCAGAATAATACTATGAAACTATTTATAGGTAACTAATATTCCCAAACTAATTTCTGTTATTCTTTGTTTTCATTGTTTACTTTTTAAACCTGGGTTGCCTTCTTAACCATTGGTTCTGTATTCCTTAGCTATTATCAATCATTCTTTTCAATTCTATTTTCTGACAGGAGCTACTGATTCGTAAGTTTACCTCTTCATATAATTTGGCAATATACTTGATAAATTCTGTGAAACTGTATAGTGTGCTAAATAGATTATTATTATTATTATTTTTTTTTTTATACAGTCTTACTCTGTCACCTGGGCTAGAGTGCAGTGGCATTTTCATAGATCACTGCAATCTCAAACTCCTGGGCTCAAGCAATCCTCCTGCCTCAGCCTCCCGAGTAGCTGGGACTACAGGGCACGCCACCACACCCAACTAATTTTTTTGTAGAGATGATATCTTGCCTCCCAGAGTGCTAGGATTATAGATGTGAGCTACTATGCCCGGCCCAGATTATTCTTTACTACATATAATGCCAGCAGTCATTAAAATGGTCATATTTCATATCCTCTGTAATGGATCCTTATTCCTTGCTCTCATCTCTTAAATTACTTAATCAAATCTGTGATTTGTATATGGTTGAAATAGGAAAATTCAGTTGTTTTTAAATCTAAACTTTTCAAACTATAATCTGTATGTATTTTTTTCAAAATATTAAGGGGGTACACATGTTTTTGTTACGTGGATAGCTTTTATAGTGCTTAAGTTAGGGCTGTTAGTGTGCCCATAACCTGAATAGTGTTCATTTTTTAAAGTACCTATATTCAAATGAAAATTACTCAAATTCCTAGGTATGTTCAAGATCAATAAATCTAGAAAAAGCTTCAGATTCTTTGAAGGGAAACATGGCTGCTTTTTTAAAGTAAGTACCTTCCTTCGTTTTCTTCTTTTTTAACTTTGAACTTAGTCCTTTGAGAAAAGTATCTATCATTACTTATCTTTTTGTATTTGTTTTTCATATCTTATAACCAGGCAGTAACTGGTATTTAAGAGCAAATTAAGGTTAAGTTCAAATTTGTGTAGTCACATGAGACTCTAGGATTGTATAATTACTTTTTTTGTGTATTGTGGCATTGGCATCACAATTTTAAATAAGGACCAAAGGGAAATTTTAAAATCTATTTCAAGATATTGTTATGTAATTTATGAAATGGTGGCTTTATGAGTGGTTTATTAATAAAAATTGGTTGATATTATTGTTTTTCCCCAAACTAAATTTTACACTTTTTTGTTTTACAATATTTCTTACTGATCTAGGAGTGTGTGTCTGGGGTTGGAAGATCTGCAGTATGTTTTCATGATTTCTTCACATGAGCTTTTCATTACATTGTTGAAAGATGAAGAACGAAAGCTACTTGTTGATCAGATGAGGAAGAGATCCCCTAGAGTAAATCTGTGCATTAAACCTGTAACTTCATTTTATGATATCCCAGGTTAGCTCTCTAGTCTGCCAGCTAAAATGTTGGCACATTTTGCCCCCTTTTCAAATTAACATTGAAATACATTGGAGGATTTTCTCTTATTTGTTTTAGTTTATACTGTGTCGGTAATTAATGGAAATTTACCTTTCTTTCATAGTCAGATTTTTGTATAAGCAGATAGGTGCTGGAACAGCTGAGCCCATTCATTGTTAATGAAAATTTAGGCTTAAATACACACAAGATTTTAGCTCGGGAAATAGACCAAGGTGACACTGCTGCTAATATGTTTTTGGAGGTAAAAACAAAAAGAGGGAGGTGAGTGGTAAGGGATCCTGCAACCAGAAGGAGACAGATTTTCATGCATTTTGGCCTATAACTCAGTGCTACTCCCTGCTGGCTAAACATTCAGCTTTGGCAGCATTGCCATTTTTGCCTTATTTATTTGTGGTTTTTCTTCCATTTTTGCCCTATTTAGAAATATAGGTGGAAAATATAGTGCTGTTCATTAATACGAAACATAAGCTTCAAAACTTAATGTAGATGAGACAGAAAATTCATTTGGTTTAACAAAAGCAGAATTTTAGCTGCTTTGATCCTCACTAGATTTAAACTGGTTGAATGTCCAGTTGTAAAGGGAAAGAATAACATTAACACAAAATGCTGGAAATGCATTAGTGAAGACTGTATCTGATAGCTGACCTGTAATTAGGGATTTTAATGACCAGTTTTTGGTTCTCTAGGTAGGGAATGCCTCCTCCTTTCTTCTCCTGTTAGAAACCACACATTCTTAATGTTTATTACTCAAAATTAACATTTTATACATGCTTTTGTTAACACATTATGTTCAAAAGTAGGAATCTGTATATGTAAGTTAATTCTTTCCATATGCCTCACATAGTTCTTTCCATGAACTAATTATTGATTTTTACCTTTGTTTATATTTTCACTATATTTTTAAACTGCATTCATTTATTAAATACTGATATAATACAAATATGTTAGGTTTTCTATACAGAGATTAAAGTTAATATGTAATTTACATAATGTTGAATGAATCCGTTCTTAAGATGATAGCTGCTTTGAATTTATAGATGTAACACAAACATACACAATTTCTCTCAGTAAATTGTCATTCTCATATTTATAGGTTTATGTATATCTTTGATTTAAATCACTATTGAAATAGAAATCTTTTTCTCTTTCTTAGCCTCAGCAAGTGTCAACATTGGTCAGTTGGAGCATCAACTTATATTGTCAGTGGATCCCTGGAGGATTCGACAGATTTTAATTGAATTACATGGTATGACTTCTGAGCGTCAGTTCTGGACAGTGTCTAATAAGGTAAGAAACCCTGTGTCAAGAATAAGTAAGAAAATTACCCTTGTTTTCTTTTTTCTGAGATGGGATCTCACTGTATTGTTCATGCTGGTCTTAAACTCCTGGGCTCAAGCGATCCTCCTACCTCAGCCTCTGGAATAGCTGGGACTACTGGCATGTGCCACCGTACCTGGCTTACCCTTGTTTTCTGATGTCATTTAATAGAAAAGCTGTTCCTTGACCTTTTTGATACTAAGGACCCCTTTACTTAACAATTTTAGGACCCTCACATGTCCATAGTTGCACTTGTAACGTCAGTTGACAGAGAAAAGAGAATATGTCAAAAACAAAGATACTGTTAAATCAGTAACATCTAAAAATGAGTTTGTATTCCATTTGTTGTCAAAAGTGTATACATGTGTTTCAAATATACCTATAAATATATGTATAAAATATATTATTTATAGAGTCTGTAGCTAATACTTGTTATGTGCTATATCAGGTATTTTTGTTTTTTAATACCTGCTTGAGATCTGAAGCCTACAGCATGTAACCAGTTCATTAAAACTTCTTTATAGAACATTTTTGGCTTTAAATGTTCTTTTGAAAACTCCCAGCTAATGTGTTTACCTGTTTCTGAGTTTATCTATTTAAAAGTTTTCCTGCATGGAAAATGCAAATAAAAATAGCCTTTAAAACACCATTTTAGTGGAATGTACCTTAGAAATACAAGGGAAATAATCTACAGATACAGGAGAAATTAAAGCAGTTTGGCAGTGCATCTAACTACCAGCATACTCCTCCCCTGCTGAAGATGTAGTAAAAAAGCAGCCAGAAATTCATGTATAGCTCTACAATTTAAACATGCAAATAGGAATGAAAAATTGGTTGGGCTTCCTTAATATTGATGCTATTTATTAGTGTTAATTCTTAAGATGAAGAAGTATAGCATAATATTTATGAGAGGGGGTTCTGGGACTAACTGCCTGAGTTTGAATCTGAGCTTCATACTTATTATAGTAGCTGTATAACATAGACAAGTTACTTAACTTCTGTGTGCTTTAGTTTTCTCATTTGCAAAGTGGGGATAATAGTACCTACATCGTAGTATTGTTGTGAGGATCACATGAGTTAATACATATAAAACTCCTAGTTTGGGTTTTTTTTTTTTTTTCCTATGGGTTATGCCTCAGAAAGTCGCAATCCAGAAACCGGCTCATTGCGAATATTCCATTTTGATTAGTTTCATTATGGCTGTCATTTTCCTTTCTCTTTAAAAAGTGATCTATGTATGAATTTTTTACATGTGATTGAAGATTATTGAAAGATTCCTATTTATATTTGGCTTTCTCTATGTGTGTTTATGTACTTTATGTATTTTATTTCTTTTAGTGGGAAGTACCTTCGGTCTATAGTACTGTTATCCTGGGAATTAAAGACAGTTTAACAAGAGATTTGGTTTACATTCTCATGGCCAAAGGTTTGCACTGCAGCACTGTTAAGGTGAGTAAAAGTGTGCATCAAATATTTGTTAAGAATGTGCTTTAATAATTTTAGTAGGAATCAGAACTTATCTTTTCCTGATCTTAAAATCACAGTCATAGGCCTAAAAGTTCATTTGAAAAGGTGTTTTGGTTTGTCTTTTTCCTTTACCCTTGTAATTATACCAAAATGGTTTTGGACATATGGATGCTGTTCTGTATCTTTTAAAAAATCTAGAGAACATAAAAAA
>RJWJ010046176.1:0-11466 GCA_004363605.1 Indri indri | reverse complement strand
GAATTAAAGGCATACAAATGGGAACAGAAGAGATCAAACTCTCACTATTTGCTGATGATATGATATTATATCTAGAAAACTCCAAAGATTCAACCAAGAGGCTACTGGAACTGATAAATGAATTCAGTAAAGTTTCAGGATACAAAATCAATACACACAAATCAGAGGCTTTCATATACGCCAACAGCAGTCATACAGAAAACCAAATCAAAGATTCAATTCCCTTCACAATAGCAACAAAGAAAATTAAGTATCTAGGAATATATTTAACTAAGGAGGTAAAAGACCTCTACAGGGAGAACTATGAGACACTGAGGAAGGAAATAGCAGAAGACGTGGGGTAATTCTCTTAACTCCTTAATCTGTTATTGTTTGTATTAAGTATTAAATAGATACAAATAAATATGCCCTGACTTTCTACCTCAGAAAAAGAATATTACCATTACCTTTAGATTTCCTTGTTTGCTTTTCCCTTCTCAGAAGTAATTATCTTAAATCGCTTGTAATCACTTCTTACTATTCTTTTTAATATTACAGCTATATATTTATATTCCTAATTGGTATATCTATCGCTTGGTTTTGCATATTTTTGAACTTTAAATGAATGGACTTATACTTCATAATTATCCTTCTTCAACTTGCTTTTTTTTTCACTCAACATTGTGTCTCTGAGATTCATTCACATCAGTGACTGTCATTCATTTATTTTCACTGTTGCATAATATTCTGGGAGAACATCCTGTTATTTATGTATCCATTCTACTGATGGACTTTTTTTGAGTAGTTTCTACTTTTTTGCCTTACAAGTAGTGCTGTTATGAATGCTCTTGTACGTATCTCTTGGTGCACATATGCTAGGGTTTTTCTAGGTATGTACGCAGGAGTGGAGTTCCTTAGTCAAAGGATATATACATCTACAACTTATTAGATAAGTCTAAGTAGTTCTGCAAAATTATTGCACTAATTTACATTCCGAGTAACAGTTAACAAGAGTTCCTGTTGTCCCACATCCTTGCCAACACTTGACATCATCAGACTGTAAATGTGTGCCCATCTGGTGGGTGGGAAATGGTATACCATTGTGGTTCTATTTTTATCTCCCTGATTACTAGGAAGGTTGAACATCCTTTCATATGCTTATTGGTCATTTGGGTTTTCCTTCTATGAAATGCCCATTCAGATCTTTTGCGGGTTTTTAATTATATCATCTACCCTTTCATTAGTGATTTGAAAAATATCCTGGGTATTAATTCCTCACTGATTATGCTTGTTTAAAATATGTTCTTCTTATGCGGATGCAGTGGAGTGCGCCTATAATCCCAGCTACTAAGGAGGCTGAGGCAGGAGGAATGCTTGAGCCCAGGAGTTCAAGACCAGCTTGGGCAAAATAGTGAGAACCCATTTCAAAAAAAAATTCTTCCAATTTGTGACTTGGTGTTTCACTCTTTATGGTATCTGTTGATGAACCAGAGCGCATAATTTTAATGTAGACAAACTTTCAATCTTGCCTTTATATTTAGTGATTTTTGAGTTTTGATTAAGAAATCCTTTCCTATCTCAAGGATACAAATGTGTTCTCCTATACAGTCTTCTAAAAATTTTATAGTTTTGCACTTTCACATGTGAGTGTTTAATCACCTAGAATTGACTTTTACGTGTGGTATGATGTAGGGTTCCAATTTCATTTTTTTTCCAGATAGAAAACAAAGTGTCCCCGCATGTTGATCTCTAACATTGGTTTGATATACATTGAGTTTCTGTAGATACATGGAGTAGTTTCTGGGCTTTCTGTTCTGGTCCATTGGTCACGTTGTCTACTAATATTTGTATGCAATACCAGGCCTAGTCCCAATATCTGTTTGGGCAAGTCCTCCTCACTTGTCCTTCATGAGAGTAACGCATCTTCGGCCTTTTGCTTTTCTATATAAATTTCAGAATCAGCTTTGTCAAATTATTTAATATAAGTTCTTTAAGCAAAACCTTTTGGGATCTGGGTTAGAATTGCAGTGACTCTACAAATCAATTAGTTAGAACTGACATCTTTAAGAATTCGAGTCTTCTAATATGTGACGTGGTATATCTCTCCATTTATTTAGGTCTTCTTCATGGGCTTTCACTAAAGATTTGTCGTATATATTTTGTTTACATTTATTCTTGAATACTTTACTATTTATCGTCAATCAATAAATTATATATATATATTAGATTTCTGCTTGTTTTTTTGGTATACAGAAATGCACTTTTTAAAAACATTCGTTTTGAATCTAAGAAACTAGCTAAACTCTCTTACCATGTCAAATTGTTTATTTGTAAGTTCTTTAGGATTTCTACATAACTGTTTATATCTTCTGTGAGTAGTGATAGTTTTGATTTTTTCTTTCCCATCCTTTGTCATTTTTTTTCCTCTTTCTTGCCTTTCTGTGTTTGCTAAGGCTACTAATAAAATGTTGAAGAGAAGGTGCTTTCAAGGTTGCATCATAGTTGTTAGATTTGCTGTAGGTTTTCCATCAGGTTAACAAAGTTGTCCTCTATTCTTATTTTGTTAGAACTTTATTCATGAGTGTGAAAGTTTATCAAATACTTTTTTCATCAATTAAGATCATTATGATTTTTCTTCTTTAATCTTTTATTATGAAGAATTATATGAATGGATTTTTCAACATTTAAACAATGTTCCATTCCTGAGATCATTGAACCCAATGCAGTAATGATGTATTAGCTATTTTATTCTTTGATGAAATGAGCTAGCTAATATTTTATTTTAGATATTTGTAACAATGCTACTGAGTGAAAGCAACCTATAATTTTCCTTTCTCAAACTTTGTTACTGGGCTTGGTATCAAGATTATGCCTCACGAAATAAATTAGGAAGTATTCCTTCTTTTTTTACTTCTCTTGAAACATTTGTGTAATATTGGGATTCTTTCTACAGGGTTTTGCAGAACTTTCTGGGCTAATGTGTGATCGTGCAAATTTTAAATTATTAATTTAATTAATTTAATGTTTATAAACCATTCAGGTTTCCTTTCTTCTTTCAAAGAAATGGATTCTTCAAATTTTTCTCATATTTTTATACTTCTGTAGTATCTACATCATTGACCCCATTTTTCATTCCCTATGTTGGCATTTCTGCTATCTCTTTTTTTAACCATTCTCACCAGATGTTTGACAATTTTATCAGTTTTCTCAAATAAATAACTTTTTATTCTCTTTTATTTTGTTTCTACTTAGTTTCTGTTCTTTATTATTTCCCAATTTATTCTATTATTCATTTTCTAATTTTTTAATTTTTATACTTCTTAATTTTCAGCCCTTCTCTTATATTAAGCGTTTAATACCATAAATTTTCCTATAAGTTACACTTTAGCTTCAGACACACACACAGAGAAACATGCAAACATACATGTTCTTATATTGTTCTTATCATCTGAGTTCTAAATATCTTCTGATTTCTATTATAATTTTTTTCTTTGGTCTATAAATTTGGCCTGTGCACATCTTAATTTTTAACCTGTGTGGGTTTTCCCGGTTACTTTTTGTTGTTTGTGTCTAATTGCTCTTTGATCAGAGAATGTCAGCAGTATGATTCCAATACTTTGAAATGTCCTGAGACTTGCTTTACAGCCTAGAACTTAGTCTGCTAATTTTTACAGATGTTCTACATTGCTTCAAAATGATGCATTCTGCATTTGTTAGGTTCTTGTTCCATATATGCCTGTTAAATAAAGCTAATTTACTCTAAGTGTTAGCTTGCTAGGGCTGCCAAAACAAAGTATTAGACTGGGTAGTTTAAACAACAGAAATTTGTTCTCTCACAGTTCTGGAGATTAGAAGTCAGAGATCAAGGTAGCAGGGTTGGTTTCTGAGACCTCTCTTCTTATCTTATAGCTGGTCATCTCCCCGTGACTTTATGTGGTGTTTCTTCTGTGTCCAAATTTCCTCTTCTTATAAGGACACCAGTCCTACTGGATTAGGGCCCACTCTAATGACCTCATTTTAACTTTATTACCTTTTTAAAGATCCTATCTCCAAATATGGTCACACTGTCAGGTACTGGGATTTAGGACTTCAACATATGAATTTCGGGGGAGACACAATTCAGTCCATGACAGGTACTTTTCAAATTTTTCATATGGTTAAATATTTTTTTGCTTGCTTTCCATTACTGAGTGAAGCAGTCATTTTGCACTGTGATGATGAATTTTTCTGTTTCTCTATATAGTTCTGTCAATTTTTGCTTTATATATCTTGAGGCTATGTTTTTAGGGTAGAGAAGTTTAGAATTTTTATAGCTACTTGGTGAATTGAACATTTAATTATCTCTAGAAATGCTTTTTGTCTTTTATTTTGTCTGTTAAAATATAGTTGTATTAGCTTTCTTTTCATTGAAGTGTGTGTGGTAAATATGTTTTCATCCTTTTATGTCTACTGCTTATCATTATGTTTTTTGATGTTGCTTTTGTAAACAGCATATAGCTGGAGTTTTTAAGATTTGGTCTGATATTTTTCTTCCAAATAGAGTATCAAGTCCATTTGTATTTATTATAATACATGATATATTTTGATTCTTTTCTAACTTACTTTTTGTGAGAGACAGTATAAAAATAGTTTTTAAGAGAACAGACTCTGAGAAATACTGCCTAGGTTTGAATATCAGCTCTATTACTACCTGTCTAACCTTGGACTAGTTACACAGGCTGTGCTTCAGTTTCCTCATCTCTAAAATGGGTATAATAATAACCCTACCTCATAGCACTGTTATATCTACTGAGTTAATAAAGTGGTAATAATAGTGCTGGGCACATAAAACGTGCTATTTACATGCTTTCTGTTAATATGTTTATCATTATAATTATCAATTTAAATTGACATGTTTTTTTCTGTTCCTCTTTTTTTCTTTCTTTTTTTTATAGAGTACTTTTTTCCTTATTTCATTTCTTTCCCTCCTCTTATTTGGAAATAATATTCTCTGTTCTATGCTTTTAGAATTACCCTAGAAATTTATCAAGCACACAATTTATTGAAGCTTAAAGTTATTTCTTACCTTTACCTTCCTCTTGAATAATACAAGAATTTTATGACATTTTAGCTTTAATCATCCTTTTTTGACTTATACACTATTGTTATATTCTAGATTTTTCACAATTTTAAACCTCATAAATTTTTGTTATTGCTTTATATAGTCAATAATTGTTTGGTTTTATTCACTTATTTACCATTTTTTTTGCCAATCATTTCTTTTTACAGCTCAAATATTCCATCTGATCACAGTGCCTTTCTGCCTGAATTATATCTTTGTAATTAGATATGCTGGTGGCAAAATTTCTGTTTTTATTGCCTAAAAATACCTGTATATAATAACCTTTTGAAAAAGGAATGTAACTTAATAAGAGGGTCTGTCAACAAATCTAGGTTATCTTCTCTCAGCATATTGAAAATATAATTCCATAGTTTTTTTAGCTTCCATACTGGCTATTGAGAAGTAAGATTGCTTTTAAAACTATTTAGTCTTTGATGTTCCTCAGTGTCACTAAGATGTTTTAAATATGAGTTTCTTTTTAATTTATGCTAACTAGTTCTTGGATTTGTGTATTGCTGTCTTTCATCTATTCTAGAAAATTTTTACCCATCAAATATTCAAATATTGCCTCTCTTCTTTTTATTCATTTTTTTCTGAAAGTCAAGTTAGATATAAATCAGATCTTATCATTCTGTTCTTCATGTCTTTTGATCTCTTTCACATTTTCTCTTTGTCTCTGCGTTACATTCTGGATAGTCTCTTCAGACTCGTCTTCTACTTCACTAATTCTTTCTTTGGCTATTAAACATTTTCATGAAATTTTTTTAATTTCATGTTTTAATCTCTAAAAGTTTAATTTTTATTAATTTCAAGATCTATTTGATAACTTTAAAAGCATGTAATTCTTTTGTATTTGTGTCTGATAAGTGCAGTATTTGAAGTCTTTCTGCATCTAATTTGGCCTTCTGTTATTTCTATTGTATCTCACTGAGTGTGCATTGTTTCTAAGTGTAATCACTTTCTCTCTTATCTATCTCTATTCGTTTTTACTATGAGCATATTTTTTTTGCAATTTTATAGTGATTCTTTGAGGCCTAGTTTGAAGATAAGGTCATTCACTTCTGCTAGGTACCTGGGAGTACATCTTATATTGCACCACTTTACACTAAATTATCATCTTGATGTTTCTTAGAACACACCAGTATTGAAAACTTGGTCTGCCAACTTGTGTGTTCATTGGCTTGCCATTAAATATTTTTAGGGTAGCCCCCTCAATTCAGCACCAAAATTTAAGACTAATAGATATCCTTGTAGATTTAAGGGCATAGTGATTTGAGAGAAAGCATAACCATTTGGGGCACTAACTTCATGTGAGGAGCTTCCTATTACACTCTCCACCTAAATAAGCCCTCGGTTTTGACTCTTGTGCCAACAAGGGCCAGGCATGCAATTGCACACTACAGAATTAGAGGGGAAATCTTTCACATAAACTACACCTTTCACATAGATATACACTGTAGTCTATATGAAAGGTGCCCCCTGGAGTTGTGCAGTGTCCAACCTGCACAACCATATGTGGTGGTCCTGTCTCCATCCCCACAAGATGGTGAAAGCTAAAGTTCAAGTTCACCAGGTTCAACGGGTGCCCTCAAGGTGAAAGCTGGGTTTAGTGCTTTGGTTTTATAATTATACAACTGACAGAACTTGAATGAAGAATGAAGGCAGTCTCTCCTCCCTTTGAAGTCCTTAAAAAGGTAGGCATATTAATATCTGATAAATTGAATTGATTTGTCAGACATAATTTCAATAAAAATACCCATCATTTGCCCCATTAAAAGAACTATAATATGATAAGAGGGTGTTTATTGTTTTGATTTGTTTATTTTTAGATGTGGACTTTCCAGTTGTTCTCCAACCTTCAAATGCAAATGAGAAAACACAGCTAATCAGAGAAGAACCTCGATGCTACTGCACAGACTCTTGACAGTGACCCCACTGAGAGTCCACAGTACCTCCCCTTGGTTCAGCCACATCTCCAAGTGGTCATGGGGGAGCATGTGGGACATAAAATGCTGTGAACTTTTCCATATTTGTATTTTATTTTTAGGTTAGGGAAAGATGATTGCTACATAATTTTCTCAGTATGCAGACTTTCTCTTTGAGTAGAATTCCTAATGAAACACATTCAACTTTGACAAATAAAGGCCTGAGGAGTTATTTTATGTTCTTTGCATGAGGTAAGACAGTGGCACTGGACAGCCTGTATGAGCCAGCCCTTTATGTGAGCCAGACCTGATTCCTCACAGACCAAAGTCATATCCAAAACAGAAGCCACTTTTCATCCATTTAACTAAATGCAGTATTCATATCTACCATGAACATCATCACCAAAATACACATGAGAATTTACAAGGACCTTTTTTTTGTGTGTAGCCTTTTCCCTGTCAATATTCAATAAGGTTACAGAAGTATTTCAGGAGACAGGAAGAGATGGTTAGATTTTAAAAAGATATATCCCATTATTTTAAAGTATATTTTTGGAACATTAAAAATTGGTATTTACTGAAAACTGACAAGTAAAACCAGGAAGAAACAGGTTTCGTGTGTACTTTTTGGTTGGCTTAAAAACAAAACATGGCCAGGCAAGGTGGCTCGTGCCTGTAATCCTAGCACTCTGGGAGGCCGAGGCGGGAGGATCGCTTGAGCTCAGGAGTGAGACCTGCCTGAGCAATAGCAAGACCCCATCTCTACCAAAAACCCAAAAAATTAGCCAGGCGTGGTGGCGTGTGCCTGTAGTCCCAGCTACTTGGAGGCTGAGGCAGGAGGATTGCTTGAGCCCAGGAGTTTGAGGTTGCAATGAGCTATGATGACACCACTGCACTCCCAGGAGACAGAGCGAGACACTGTCTTGAAAAACAAAACAGAACATCCCATTCCAGCAGCTGTAGCTTAAAAGAAAAGCAAACAAAATAAACTTCAACCTGGTTAAATCTCATAAATGATCCAGAAAATCATTCTGAGCCTGAACCAGCCCCAGTGTGTTATCATTTTTTAGTAAACTAATTTTTGTATAATTGTCCCGGATTCACCAGACTAAGGAACAAAAACACATAAGGTAAGGATTCTAAATCCTGTAGTCTAACTTTAAAATTAAAGGCATGTCACCCCATTTTTGGTGGAGTTAATTGTATTGACCAGAAGTTACTCAGCTCTGTGCATGTTGGGCAATTTAAGCCCAGAGGTGGTCTCTGCATTTGCTTGATGCTTATATTCATCATGTGGTAGAAACCATGTGTTACTTCTAAAATAGCACAGCAGCAAAAGTGTTTGTTTTATCTAGGTCTTTCTTATTTCTTTATATAATATTACATTTTTCAAGATGTTATGTTTTTATATAATATTGCATGAAATGCCATTTTGTTTTTTCTTTGTTTCTTACTCCCCCCACCACAAAAGTATAGTCAACTGCTGCTAAATATATATTGTAAGTGAGAATTAGTGTTATAGCTCTGACAGTTCTGAAGTCATTAAAATTCTGTTCTAACTCTCAAGTTACTGGAATTTTTTCCTGCATAATCAAGTAGAAAGAGCCTTGGTTTGAAAGTTAAGAGTCCTGGTTCTAATCTAACCTCTCGCTAACTAGCCCTGTGACCAAGCGAGATGAGAATAAGATGGCTAATTTATGATTCTGTTTTCATATCTGCCCTTACCACCTTCTGAGTTGCTGTATGACCAGATAAAATGGCTGAGGTGAATGAATTTTGAAAAGTCAAGTGTTTAACAAACATAAGGTGGTTTTACATGAATTTGTGTATGTTGACAAATACAAATGTAATGTGATTTCTTAAGCATGTAAACTCTCACGCAACAAGACCTTTGAATATACCCAGTATTAATGGCCCCGTAACCAGCGAGTGCTTGGAACCCTACTCGATAAACAAATGCTGCTTTCCATTAAGAGGAAACACTAAGATAAATAGCCCAGACCACGGATAATTTGAACCAGTACATTTCCTTTCTGTGGTCTCTTTAAGCAAGAGGTCAGGACTGTCTTGAATAGCAACTTACAAATCACAAAGCTCACCTTCTCTTTCTTTCCTAGACCTCATTTTCCTTTCTCACATGGAATTTTTTACTTCCACTCCGAGCTTGCCCAGGCAGCTGGTCCAAGAGTGGTTAAAATGAGAACAGGGCATGAATTAGAATCAGAATCAGATGGCAGAATCAAATTGCTAGATGGATTCTGGCCAATGTTCCTCACAAAGTGCTAGTTTCTGGTTACAATGATGTGCAGCAAATGCAAGCACATGGATGCCCGTGAATGAGTGAATGAGTTCTGCAGAACGCCCCTTCAGCTACAGGGAAACAAGGATCAGCTCTTCATCTGAAGGGGGTGCTGCGTAAGGATCTTGTGGGGCCAACAGGCGCCAGGATCACCTGCAATCATTCTGAGCCCACAAGCATCGTAGCAGAGAAGCGTCAAGAAGGGATATGCTGACCGTGAGCCTCAGCAGTGGTCCTGCAGGGGTGGATGAACAGCACACTTCAGGGGCTCACTATCTAATCAGGGGCATCATGCTACCAGAGTGGGAGATGTCTCATAAGGTTTCATGAGTCATCCATTTATTTTCCTGTTTTCTTACATTAGAACATAACAGAACAAATATATATGCATTTTTCTCCCAAAATATATAAATCTTAATTATTTGAGAATAAATGACATTCTATTTCTACATTTCAAATGGTACGTAGACTAAAACACATTTGCCATGGCCTGACCTGGAAATGGACTCACCTGGTAGTGCATGCCCTGATTCTCTGACTTACACAGAGGGTTCCAACTAAGGCTACATGATCTCTGTGATAGGCAAGATAATGGCCGGCCAAGATGTGCATGTCCTGATTCCCAGAACCTGCTTCTCCAGCCTGCAGCCCTCCTAAGCACCTAAGTAACACTCATCTCTATATAATTCCTGAGCAACCCTAGACTACAAATGGCTAGAAATTAAGTCCTGTATGACTGGGTTTTGTAAAACGAAGCCATTTCCAAGTTGTATATGACTCCAATTAGCAGTGATTTCCAGAACTATATCTTAGAGTTTACGTGTATATTCCCCACGATGCTAAGAACAAAGTAGGAAACTAATAAATATTAATACCTGTTGATTAATTGATTAATTCTCACAACATAGGCCATTTCTGGGAAAAGCGTTTCTCCAAAAAAAGACCTAAACATGCTCAGTGCCAAATGAATGGGTAAGTGTGATACAACTTTCTGGAATTGTCTTGCTGTTCCAGGGCTGTTCCCAAGAAGCAAAACTAAATTCCCAGAATCAAATCAGCAATTATAGGACACCTGTTAATATATCCTGCTCACCACTGGGTTGCCAAATGAGCCTTCTAATAGGTGAAAATCAGATTGTCAGCTTCTCCGAGGCCTGAGAGCCCACCAGGCACATCCTTGTTCCCAGGGCCAGGAAGGAGAATCCTAGCTAGCCGGGGTTTTTTTCCTTTACTTTTGAGTAATCTGCTCTGATACTCCAATATCTCCACTCCTGAAATGTTGTCCAGATTCACCTTCTTTTCTCACAGTTTTCACATATAACACACTTTCTTTTCTGGTGAAGAATAATTAGGGGAAATATTTTAGTGCAGATTTTCACTTTGGGAATGAAATCCCAACATGTTAAAAATTTTAAAATGATGTATTTAGGCATGTATATATATATATATTAACTAGTTATTAAACTGCCATTTTAGGGATTATGTATTATAATTGCAGAAAGCAATATTTTAAACCCAACCTAGGTTTAAAAGTAATAAATGAAGGCCATCGGGCAATGAAAAAAATTAAGTCTGTACATTGATTAACTTATTACCATATAGTTTTATATAAAATGCTTTCATTTCAAAGTTTATTGTATTTGGCATGGAAATCATTTTTTAAATCAATGTGTAACGTACTGAGAAATTAAATTTTTAGCTACCAAAATATGAGAGATACATGTTATCCTGAGCAAGAGGGTAAAGTTTTTTTTTTTGTTTTTTTTTTTTAATTTTTTTATTGTTTGTTGCTTATAGGGGTACAGATGTTTAGGTTACGTATGTTGCCCTTGCCTCCCCTTCCCCCCAAGTCCCAGTCCCAAGCGTGTCCATCTCTCGGAGGGTGCGCATTGCACCCTTTGTGTATGCATATATCTGTCCCCTCCTCCCCCTCGCCCCTCCCTCTTCCCCCTCCCTCCCTACTCGACATCCAATAGATGTTATTCTTATATGTACACTTATGTGTTGTTCAGTTACTACCAATTTGATGGTGAGTACATGTGGTGCTTGTTTTTCCATTCTTGGGATACTTCGCTTAGTAGAATGCGTTCCAACCCTATCCAGGAGTATACAAGAGGTGCTATATCACCATTGTTTCTTAAAGCTGAATAGTACTCCATGGT
>RJWJ010046175.1:0-11466 GCA_004363605.1 Indri indri | reverse complement strand
GATGTCGGGTAGGGAGAGAGGGGGAAGGGGGAGGGGCGAGGGGGAGGAGGGGACGGATATATGCATACACAAAGGGTGCAATGCGCACCCTCTGAGAGATGGACATGCTTGGGACTGGGACTTGGGGGGAAGGGGGGGCAAGGGCATCATACGTAACCTAAACACCTGTACCCCTATAAACAACAAACAATAAAAAAAATAAAATAAAATAAAATAAAAAAAGAGCAGAGTACTTGTTGAAGTCTATTCATGTTATTGATATAGTGTTCCACTAATTCAGAACATCTTATTACAATCACTACCATATATTGACAGCTGCACTAAGCGCTGTGTAATGGCTTTATAACCTGTTTTATTTAGTCTTCACCATAATAGCAAGAAGTGGGTACTATTATTGTCTCTGCTTTGCAGATGAAAAAAATAACAGACTAGAAAGTTAATCATCTTACCCAATATTACATAACCTACAAGTTGTAGAACTTGAACTCAAAACCAGGTTGCTCAGCTGCTAGAGCCTTCAGTATTTCTGTTTACTATGAGTTCCTGCCTCCTTTTAATTTATCCATTACAAGTCCTGCCATTGACATGGCTGTATTTGTTCTAGCCCCATGTTAACTTCTCTTTTCTTAAAAAAAAACAGTGTTTATTGTTGGCTGAAAGGGAGATTCTCATATATTATTACTGAGAGTGTAAATTAGACCATCTTTTCTGTAAAACAGTTTGGCAATATGTATCAAAAGGCTTAAAAATTTGTATTCTATTAGACTAAGAGATCCCACTTCTAGGAATTTATCCTAAGAAAAATTTTGGACAATAGTTGAGAAAATATATTTGAGGACATTTATGGGGCACTTTTGGTAAATTAAAAAAATGGAAATAATTTTAATCTCTAACAATAAGTTGTTGATTATAAATTATGAAATTGGAATAAATCCAAACCATTAAAATAATAATTGAAAATATGCTAACAACATATTAGTACCCCAGAAATGATCTTATGTTTATGTGTGTGTGTGTGTGCTGTGTGCTCTGTGTGTATGTGTGTGTAAAATACCTGGAAAGTTAACTCTAAAATGTTAGCAGTGGTTATTTCTGGGGGATGGGTTTAAGATGTTTTTACAGCTCATCACATTTTCTAAATGTTTACCAGTAAACATGTTTAATTATATAATGAGAAGGGAATAGTTACATCATTCAAATAAAAGAAATCATTGGACATTCTAACTGAAACCACCTGTGTTAGTTAAGTTAGGTTCAGCTGCAAGGGAAAAAAAGCCCAAAATAAGTGGCTTAGATAAGGTAGGATCCCATTCTCTCTCTTATAGAGTTGGACAAGGTCATTCGGGGTTGCATGGTCATCTGTGTTTCCACAGATCCAGACTTCTGTCTTTCTGCTCCACCTTGCCCAGTCTCCACAATCAAAGTTGCCTTGTGGACTAAGATGGCTGCTGTAGCTCAAACCCTCAGATCCATATTCCAAAGAGCAGGAAGGAGAAATAGAAGAAGAGAGTGTTTCTGCTTACATCCTATAGGCCAGTATGTAGTTATATGGTCAAGGTGAGCTTCACAAAAATATAAAAATTAGTCTTTTTTCTCGGGGGCCCAGTGGCCCCGTAAAAATTCTCTTACTTTGGAAGGCAGGGAAAACAGACATAGAGGGAGGACAGGCAGCCACTGCCACACTTCCCCCAAGGGTGTGAGTCTCCAAGGGTTCCTAGCTTCTGATAGCTAGCCCAACTTCTATCTCTAAGATTTACTGTTGTATTAACCAGTCTAAATGTTGTTTTAAAATTTAGAGGAATAAGGAGACAATGAACATTTTGCATTGCCTTTACTTTATTTCATACAAAGGAGTGACTTTCAGAAAACACTTTTACTGACAATTGATTCATTTGATGTTGGTCTACTGAAAAAAAAAAAAGAATTTAACGGAGAAAATTAGTCTGCTACCAGTCAAAGTAAATACATGCCCCAGGGATCCCTTGTGCCGTGATAAGAGGGTATGGGGGTGTTATCAACAGATGGCTTTTAACTAGTGACTGGTGGGATTGGTTTTGTCCTTTGTCCTTAAAATGAAATTCCCAGAATTTTGACAGGGCCTTTAAAAGGCATTTGCATTTCCACCAAAGTCCCTTGAGCCTATTCAGGAAGGATGTGCTTGGTTCTACCACCAAGAATAGCTTTTAAAATACATTCTTAAGAGACTCAGAATCCTGTAGCTGTACAGCTGAGATAAACAACTTGCAGTTGGCATCTTTGCAAAGAACCTTTGTGTAAATGTACACCTCAGTTTTGTCATTTAAAAAACACATATATAGCCTGTGAATTTCAGCATTCGTCTCCGACCACCTCACTTATTTTATAGAGGGCGAGGTTACTACTGTTTGCAAATAATCTACTAGGGATTTGAAATTATGATTATAAACCCTAGGTAATGGGATCTTTGAGTCATCTCACTCATATTTCCATCCACAATTACGCTTTTGAACACAAAGTCAGACTAACTAACATGAGGACATAAACAAGGAAGGGAAAGGAAATGTTTATGTGTGCAGAGCAGTGATCTCAGGCAGGAATGAAACAGCGAGTGCTTGTGGTTAGTATCCTTACTTAGAAAAATAACAACCCTTAATTTTACCCTACTTCATTACCCCCTGCCTCCCAACACACATACTCCTTAGGAACTGGAAAGAAAATATATTAATATTAGCAGGAAAATACATGTAAGTGGGAAATGTCTTCCAGCTGGGTATAATATTGACAGATTAGTAATTTTTGAATAAATAAAATATGCAATGAGATAATAACCTGTGCATCCAGTGCAATGAATTTCAGATTTTATAACCCTATGGTATCTTGAATTTCATCACTTACAAGGTGAAAGAAACTAAATTCCCTTCATAAATATGTACTTAAAGTTGCTGTTGAGCAGATTAATTTCGGCCTAGTTAAAACAATCGCACCAAGTCTATTAAGCGCTGTGTATGTCTCCTAGCACTAAAATAACACTGGTCTCTTTCTGTGCCACATGCACACTTGTTGTATTGTTGCTCCTGAGAATATTATTAGCTCAGTAAGAAATATCCACTAAATAAAAATAAAAATTTGCCACCTATAGTAAAAACACACTAGACACGATTCTTTAGAATATTAATTTTCATTTTTTCCCAGATCTAATAGATAGTAATCAATGTAATGGAGATAAAATACTGAAGCATTTCTCTTGCAGAGAAGAATAGTTGAGCAATTATATGCAAAGCATAGGTGAGGTAGGAAGTACCTGACAAGTAGCAAGTGCTCAATAAACTCAAGTTATTATCATTGTTCTTGTTACTGTTATTATTCCCTTACGTTTTTAGTGTTAAAATGAACATCACTGAAATGATTTATGTTCCAAATATAAATCCATAAGAAGACAAATTCTTGATAACATAAAAGTATAGAAAGCTGGAGACATAAAGTGAGAGTTCTCAATGTTCCATGTTAAATGTCTCTGACTCATCTCCCTCTTTGTCTTAAAGATGTTTCACGAAGATGCTGCTGGTGGTTGGCAGCTGGTAGCTGTGGATGTCAACAAGCCCCAGGGACGCGCCCCAGCCTGCCTCCAGGTGCAGTACAATGCCATTTTCAAAAATCACCCAGCAAAGGTCTTTGCATTTCATTTTATACAAGAAAATACACAGCTCTTTAAAGTCTAGATTTGCCCAAATTTACGGTCCTGAAGTCAGGGATAGTAATTGACTTCATTCTGTATTCCCGGGACCTAGCATGTTTTAGCTACACAGTAGGGAGGTGATAAATTTCTGATGAATGAATGAACACTGCTGCATTTCAGCAGTATCCAATCGATAAAGAATTTCGTGATCATATTAAATCTTATAAAAATGTGCTTTTACAAAGGCTTGACTTATTTAGGGGTGGACAGGCATGGTCACGATTCACTTAATTCAATACCTCACTGAGTTCTTGGGAAGAAAATGTTTTACTGCATAGCCTGTTTTTCTGCATTTGCAAGCTCTCAGAGCAACATGATATAAAGGTGCTTCCTTAGCAAAGTGACAGACAGCAAACACAAGGTGATGGGCTTGCAGGTGAAGCCTGAGAGGCCCGGAGAGGTTCTCACAGTGAGTAGAAGATGGGCCTGTAGGTCCCTGCCCATGAACTTTCTGGGCTTATCATCTGCTCCAAGCAATAAACTCCGCCACCTCTTCTTTAGTGGCCCACGCTGGTGTCTTCTCCTGTTTTGTTCCTCCTCCCTGCCCCCAGATATCAGGAACTCATTCAAAAGAACGTCGTCTTAACAAGGGCAGCATCCATAACGTTCCATAGTGTTTCCCCTCCTTTTTAAGGGTGAAAAAATCAAGCAGCCCAATCATGGTAACGGAGAACTGATTCTTCCTGCTGGAGAACTTTATTTTCTTTACTCTCTTTTTGTTTTCAATTTCCCTTCTCAAATGGGTGGATTTTATAGTTCTTCATATTCCACTCCCATAACTTGGGGTAGTGTTTATATGTGCTTCAAGGTGAGAACTTACTGCTTTTCTCTGCTTTGGATCTTCCTCCAGGTTGGGGTTTGTTATGCATCTCAAGGATTGGTACATGAGAAACAAAACTGTACTCTGAGCCACTACTGTGGGCTGGATTTATATGGCCATTTTATCATACAGTTATTTGCTTCTTTTTGTTTCCAATTTTATTGAGATATGATTAACAAATAAAAATTACATATGTTTAAGGTGTACAATGTAACGATTTGATAAACATACACATTGTAAATGATTACCACAACCAAGCTAATTAACACATCCATCACCTCACATGGTTATGTGTGTATGTGTGGTGAGAACAGTTAAATTCTACTCTCTTAGCAAATTTCAAGTATACAATACAGTATTATTAACTATAGTTACCATGTTGTTCATTAGATCCCCAGAACTTAGCTATTAATATCTTATAACTCTGTGGTCTTCAACCCCTGGGCCATGGACTGTTACCAGTCCGTGGCTTGTTAGGAACCAGGCCACACAGCAGGAGGTGAGCAGCAGGTGAGCGAGCAAAGCCTCATCTGTATTTACAGCCACTCCCAATTGCTCACATCACTGTGTAAGCTCTGCCTCCTGTCAGATCAGCGGCAGCATTAGATTCTCATAGGAGTGCAAACCCTACTATAAACTATGCATGTGAGGGATCTAGGTTGCACGCTCCTTATGAGAATCTAATGCCTGATGATCTGAGGTGGAGCTGAGGTGGTGATGCTAGCACTAGGGAACAGCTGCAAATACAGATTATCGTTAGCAGAGAGGTTTGATGGCACAATAAATGTAATGCCCTTAAATCATCCTGAAACCATTCCCTGCCCCTGGTCCATAGAAAAATTGTCTTTCATGAAACTGGTCCCTGTTGCCAAAAAGGTTGGGGATTTCTGTTATAATTCAAAGTTTGTAGTCTTTGGCTAACATCTCCTCATTTCTGCCTTCTCCCCTGCAACCCCTAGAAACCACCATTCTGCTCTCTGCTTCTATGAGTTCTACTTCTTTAAATTCTACACATAAGCAAGATCATATAGTACTTGCCTTTCTGTATATGGCTTATTTCACTTAGCATAATATCCTCCAGGTTCATCTATACTGTTGCAAATGGCAGGATTTCCTTTTTTCTTGCTGAATAATATTTCATTGCTATGTATATGCCACATTTTCTTTATCCATTCACCCATGAGTAGATGCCTAGTTTATTGCCTTATCTTGGCTATTGTGAATAATGCTGCAATGACCATGAGAGTGCAGACATCTCTTTGAGATACTGATATCTTTTCCTTTGAATATATACCCAGAAGTAAGATTGCTTGATCATAAGGTAGTTCTATTTTTAATTTTTTGAGAAACCACCATACTGTTTGCCATAGTGGCTGTACTAATTTGCATTCCCACCAACAGTGTACAAGGGTTCCCTTTTCTTCACATCTTTGCCAATACTTATCTTTTGTCTTCTTGATAGTAGCCATTCTAACAGACATGAGGTGATAACTCGTCGTGGTTTTAATTTGCATTTCCATGATGATTAGTGATGGTGACCACCTTTTCACATACCTGTTGACCATTCATATACCTTCTTCAGAGAAATGTCTACTCAGATCCTTTGCTCATTTTTTAATCAGGCTATTTGATTTTTTGCTATTGAGCTGTATGAGTTCCTTGTTTATTTTGGATATTGTCCCCTTTTTAGAAATATGATTTTTAAAATATTTTCTCCCACTCCACAGGTTGCCTTTTTCATCTTGTTGATTGTTAGTTATTTGTTTCTATCAGTTAAAAGGGTAGAGGGAAAAAGAGAAAGAGTTTACAATGAATATCGAGAATGTTAAATATTATTGTGTCCTTCTGTCTTATATTTGATAGTGACAATGCTGCTATTATACAATTACTACAACTACCCCTACTACTACTATTACTATTAGTAGTAATAACAGTAACAACAATTATAGCACTAGCATCTTGTCTAAAGAGCACTTTCACGTATGTTATTTGTTAATCCATCAAGTGATATTTACTGAGTGCCAACTGTGTGCTAGACACTAAGATAGTGTTGAAAAAACAAGCACAGTCCCCAACCTCATGGAGCTTACCATGTATTTGAGGGTGGAAGAAAAAAGACAGCATTGAACTAGCAGTCACAAGAGTGAGGGGGATTTTGAGAGAAATGTAAGACATGATGGAACTGTATAATTTGGAGTCCTCTCTCTTTGTATGAGAACTCAGAAGGTTTTCATGACATGGTGAGTGATATCTAAGCCAAAACCAAGAGAATGAGGAAGGGAGTGACTAAGGATGAATTTCACTACACCCCTGTGGTATAGAAAGATTAGCATGTATTGTCAGCATGTATTAGCATGTATTATAGAAAAGAAAGTGGCTATTCAGAGGATGGAAAAGAATCTCCTGAAGTTATACTCCAACCACATGGAGAAGCCAGGACTAGTGCTGGATCATCTGACTCCTAGTCCCATGCTTTATCCAGCTGAAAAATATATGCAAGGAATCAGAAGCTCGTGAAAGCAATAAACCATCAGGGATACTTTGAGTGCCAAATCAGAGTTGTATAGGACCCGGAATACAGTGCTTTAAAATCTATTAAGTGCTTGTTAATAGATGCCTCAAGGTTGCAATCTGGAATTAGGAAGCAAGTCAGCCTCCGTATCACAAAGATTTGAGAATAGTGAGGGATAAATGACAAGAGGAGTGTGATGGCAAAACTGAGCAAGGATATAGTAAAATAAAGATTGGCATATAGAGGGGCATAGATGTTGGGCTTGAAATGTGTACATGTAGCATCTGAGAGACCTGTATATTAGACATGTGTTATGAATATAGCAGTGTGCTGGATAAGTGTTGTGAATGGTCACTCATACAGTTAGAGACTAGGGAAGAAGGAGGTTGGTTCAGTATGAAGGAAGTTCCATTCAACTCAACTTCTCAAGTTTGGCACTAATTCCAGCATTCCAGAGGGAGCCAATATTCATGAGAAAGTATGGATGAAAACTGGTATGACCAAGAGGTTGTCTATTTGTAGTGGGAAGGAACCGTGAATAGAGAGGGAATATATTTCCATGTCCATGCAAAAAAAAAAATATTAATTAAAAGAAAAGAATTAGATAAAAAATATATTTAAGAGAAAATGCTCAAGAAATACTTGATGGCTTTTACTAATGATAAATTCCATCTAAATCTAGGTAACAGGAGAATTTCCACCTGAACCATCCATTCACTGTCATGGACTATAATGATATCTTACCCCCAAGGACAAACAGTAGTACATATCACTTTTTTATTATTAAAACCAGCAAAATGTGAATATGTTCTCATAAAAAATTAATTATAGAAATAACATAAAGAGGAAGAATTTACTTTAACTCCTCTTTCAAGATAGCCTCCCTCATTCCCCTTCCAAGAGGTATCCTGGAGGTGAATGTTAAGAGTTGATTCTTCTCAGACCCCTACATTTGCTCCTGCATTTACACATGTTCTCCAAGATGAAAAAACATTTCTGCCTCCGAGAAGTACTGCCATTTCACAGTGTTTCCTCTTCCTGCACCTCCTCCTGCAGAACTCAGCTCAAATGTCACTTGCATAAGGAAGTCTTCCTTATCCTCAAAAAATAAGCCAGATATCTCTGTTTCATGTTTCCATATCATCCAATACTTTTCTTTAGTGTCTATCATAATTTATTAAGGTAAATTAAGGATATAAATATTTACTTAATGTCTGTTTCTCTAACCAAGGGAAACTCCCTGACTGTAGAGATTTTACTGGTCATGGTCACTGCTGGAACCATGCAGTTGCTTAATTCATGTGTATTAAATGAGAGAACAATCCTGTGAAAGAATGACCCAGCACCCTCTTGGCTTACAAAAGTACTTATTTGATGTCTCACTTAGAAGGTGCTCTATTTGTTCTCTTGGTCGTATCTCCAGAAACTAGAAATCAAATGGATTGTGGCAATAACACCCAATTTCTATAAAAAGCATTTATTTTTATGTGCATGTCTGAAACAAGCTGTCCTTTTGGAATTTGTTTCTAGAAAGTACCTCACAAAGGTTGCATGGCTTTGGATCACTCTAGATACTATTGCCAATACATCTCTTCTAAACCCTGGTGGCAGAGCCTCGACAGGACATAACTCTACCTTCCGTTACATCTTGCTTCATTCAGAATTCCTTTTATCCTGAGACTTCATTGAATTTATTTATAAATTCCAGGAGTCCGTTTGTGGAGTCTTTGGGGTTTTCTAGCTATAAGAACATATTGTCAGCAGAAAGTGATGGTTTGACCTCCTCTTTCCTGATTTGGATACACTTTATTTCTTTCTCTTGCCTGATTGCTCTGGCTAGGACTTCCAGCACTATGTTGAATAGAAGTGATGACAGTGAGCACCCTTGTCTTGTTCCAGTTCTTAGTGGGAATGCTTTCAACTTTTCCCCATTCAGTATGTTGTTGACTGTGGGTTTTTTCATTTATGGCATTTATAATTTCAACATATGTTCCTTCTATGCCTGGTTTGTTGAGGATTTTTATCATGAAAATGGGCACAATTTTGTTGAATGCTTTTTCTGCATTTATTGAGATGATCACATGGTCTTTGGTTTTTCTTCTGTTCATGTGGTGAATCACATTTATTGATTTACGTGTTTTGAACCATCCTTGCATCCCTGGGATGAAGACCACTTGGTCATGGTGGTTTATTTTTTTGATGTGCTGTTGAATTTGTTTTGCTACTATTTTATTGAGTATTTTTGCATCTATGTTCACAAGGGATGTTGGTCCATAATTTTCTTTTTTTGTTGTGTCCTTTCCTGGCTATGTTATCAAGGTGATATTGGCTTCATAGAATGAATTGGGGGGGATTCCCTCCTTCTTGATGTTGTGAAATGATTTCTGCAGTGTGGGTACCAATTCTTCTTTGTAGGTCTGATAAAATTCAACTGTGAATTCATCTCGTCTGGAGCTTTTTTTTTGTTTGTTGGAAGATTTTTTATTACTGCTTCAACCTCATTGCTCATTATTTGTCTGTTCAGGAGTTCTATTTCTTCCTGGTTGAGTCTTGAGGGGTTGTGTGTTTCCAGGAATGTGTCCATTTCCTTTACATTTTCAAGTTTATGTGCATAGAGATTTTCATAGTATTCACAGATGATATTTTATATTTCTGTGGTATCATTTTTCATTTCTGATTGAGCTTATTTGGGTCCTTTCTCTTCTAGTCCTGGTTAGTCTAGCAAGAGGTCTATTGACTTTGTTTATCTTTTCAAAGAACCAACTTTTTGTTTCATTGATCCTTTGTAATTTTTTTTGTTTTCTATCTCATTTAATTCTGCTCCGACCTTAGTTATTTCTTCTCTTCTGCTGGCTTTGGGTGTGGTTTGCTCTTCTTTTTCTAGTTCCTTGAGATATGTCATTAGATTGTTAATTTTTGATCTATCTGTTTTTTTTTAATGTAGGCATTTAAGGATTAGGTTACAGAAGTCTCAGTTTACAAAATCATTGTACATAAATCAGTAACATTCCTATACACCAATAACAGTCAAGCTGAGAGTCAAATCAAAGACTCTATACCATTCACAGTAACTACAAAGAAAATAAAATACCTAGGAATATATTTAACTAAGGAGGTGGAAGATCTTTACAAAGAGAACTATGAAACACTAAGGAAAGGAATTGCAGATGACACAAACAGATGCAAAAGCATATCATGCCCATGTATCAGGAGAATCAACATTGTTAAAATGTCCAAACTACCCAAAGTGATTTGCACATGCAATGTAATCCCCATCAAAATACCAACATCATATTTCACAGATCTAGAAAAAATGATTCTGTGCTTCATTTGGAACCAGAAAATAGCTCAAATAGACAAAGCCATCTTAAACAAAAAGAGCAAATCTGGAGGTATCACATTATCAAACTTCCAACTATACTTCAAGGCAATAGTGACCAAAACAGCATAGTATTGGCATAAAAATAGATACATAGACCAATGGAACAGAACATAGAACCCAAATATAAAATCATCCACATATAGCCAACCAATCTTTGACAAAGCAGACAACAATACACCAGGGAAAAGAATCCCTATTCAATAAATGATGCTGGGGGAATTGGATAGACACATGTAGAAGATTGAAACAGGATCCGTATCTCTCACCATTCACAATAATTAATTCAAGATGGATCAAAGAATTAAATGTAGGGCATGAAACCATAAGAATTCTGAAAGAAAATATTGGAAAAACTCTTCTAGATATCCACATAGGCAGAGAATTTATGAGGAAGATCCCAATGGCAATCTCAACAAAAACAAATATAAATTAATGGGACTTGATTAAATTAAAAAGCTACTGCACAGCTAAGGAAATAATCAACAGAGCAAATAGATAACCTATAGAATGAGAGAAAATATTTGCAAGGTATATATCTGATAAAAGGCTAATAACTAGAATCTACAAAGAACTCAAACAAATCAGCAAGGAAAAAACAAACAACTGCATTAAAAAGTGGGAAAAGACATGAACAGAAGCTTCTCAAAAGAAGATAGACAAATGGCCAATAAACATATGAAAAAATGTTCAACATCACTAATTATCAGGGAAATGCAAATTAAAATCATAATGAGGTACACCTTACCCCAGTTACATTGGCTTTTATTAAAAAGTCCAAAACAATAGATACTGGCATGGATGCAGAGAGAAAGGAACGCTTATATGCTACTGGTGGGACTGCAAATTAGTACAACCTCTATGGAAAACAGTATGGAAATTCCTCAAAGAACTAAAAATAGACCTATCATTTGATCCAGCAATCCCACTACTTGGTATTTACCCAAAGGAAAAGAAGTCATTTTATCAAAAAGATACCTGCACTCAAATGTTTATAGCAGCACAAGTCACAATTGCCAAGATGTGGAATCAACCCCAGT
>RJWJ010046174.1:0-11473 GCA_004363605.1 Indri indri | reverse complement strand
CTTGCTCTTGCTCAGGCTGGTCTCGAACTCCTGAGCTCAAACGATCCGCCCGCCTCGGCCTCCCAGAGAGCTAAGATTACAGGCGTGAGCCACCGCGCCCGACGGAATTTTCACCTTTTAGGACATTATTATTGCCTGGCGCGGTGGCTCACGCCTGTAATCTTAGCTCTCTGGGAGGCCGAGGCGGGCGGATCGTTTGAGCTCAGGAGTTCGAGACCAGCCTGAGCAAGAGCAAGACCCCCGTCTCTACTAAAAATAGAAAGAAATTAATCAGACAACTAAAAAATATATAGAAAAAAATTAGCCGGGCATGGTGGTACATGCCTGTAGTCCCAGCTACTCGGGAGGCTGAGGCAGGAGGATCACTTGAGCCCAGGAGTTTGAGGTTACTGTGAGCTAGGATGACGCCACAGCACTCTAGCCCGGGCAACAGAGTGAGACTCTGTCTCAAAAAAAAAAAGGTAAAAATTCACATAGAATTAAAATGTAAGCCAAAAATAATAATAGGTGAGGAGATAAATAAGTTTGAGTCTATTAAGTTTCCCGCATTGTATAGAAAGTGATAAAAAGTAAGTTAAAGTATACTCTAAAAACTCAAGGAATGGGAAGTTCCACTTACAGTAATAGCTGAGTACATCCTATTAGATTAAACTTCCTGTGCATAACCATTTAACGTATTAACTGCCACATGAGTTGTATTTAAGTCATGCTAGTTTTGAGCCCAAGGCCTTGAGGAGCATATGTAACTCACACATCTCTTCACCTTGGGAGCTGTGTGAACTATTTTTCAAGTTGCATATAACTCACGTACAGAAAACAATAAAAAATAACATATTTTTCATTACATTTGACAGGATTGTTTTGTTTTTGAAGCTTTTATTCTATTTTTGTAATAAAACTCTGTGGCCCCAAGGAAAAGTTGTTTTTTTTTTTCTCTAAGTGTAGCAGGGAATGTGTTAAATTCCAAGAAAAATGTAAAAACAACTGCTTACGGGCAAGAGAGAATAATCAAATATAGGCAAAATCTTGGTCAAACTCAAGAAGACCTAAAGATGGAATTAGAATATGATTTTAAAGAAGCTATTTGAACTATTATAACAAGGACCTAAATAAAATTGTTTGTAAGAAAAAACAAATAGGAAAACCCCACAGATATACAAAGTATAATAATAAATCGAATTAAAATTCTGGAACTGAAACACTGTTTGCAGATGCTTCACAGAAAACACTTAAGAGTAAGTTGGAGATGAACAGAAATGTCATTTAACTTGAATACAAATTAATAGAAATTATCTAATCTGAATAACATAGGTATAAAAATATTTTTTTAAAATGAACAGAGCTTCACTCATCTGTGGGACATTGAAATGTCTAACATAAGGGAAATGAGAATCCCAAAAGGAGAAAAGAGAGAGGAGGAATCAAAAAATTTTGAAACAAATGTCAAAAATATTCTCCAATTTGGTAAAAAAAAAAAAAAAAAAATTTTTTTTAATCCAGAAGCTCAGCAAACTGCAAGAAGGATGAATATAATGCAAATCATACTTGAGAGCATCATAGTTTAAATGGTTATAGTCAAAAAGTAAAATCTTGAGAACAAAGCTTAAGAAAACAGACATTACATTTAAGTGAACAATGAAATGAATTCAGGCTGACTTATCATCGGAAACTGTGGAGTCCAGAAGACAGAAAAGTAAAACTTTCAAATAGCTTTGAGAAATTTTTTAAAAAGTTAATTAACCCAAAAGGAAGGAAGGAAAAAAGGGAGAAACAAAAAACTGGATAAATAGAAAACAAATGATAAGGCGGTACACCTAAACCTAGTAATATTAATAATTATATTACATTTCAATGGATTAACTGCAATGAAGAGGAAGAAAGTATCTGAATGGATTAAAAAAAACAGGATCCAAATATTAATATATATACTTTAGATGTAAAGACATCTATAGGCTGAAACTAAAAAGATGGGAAAGGTATACTCTGTAAAGTATAGCCATTAAAGGGAATAATTGGCTATACTAACATCATAAAGGTAGATTTCAACAAAATATTATAATTAAAAATGTTATTTTATAATGAGAAAGGAGTCAATTAATAATTACAAAGATATAGTAATCCTAATTATGTACACACATAATAAAACAGCTTTAAAATGAAGCAAAAATTGAGAAAATTCAAAGGAGAAACAAAATTCTATAATCATATCAGGAGATTTTTAATACCTCTCTCTTAAGCAATTTATAGAAAAACTAAACAAAAAAATTAAAGACATAGAAGATCTGAACACTGTCAACCACAATGACATAATTAGTACTAATATTAAGGAGCTTTTCGCCCACTAGTTGCAAAATACAAATTATTTTCAACTACATATAGTATGTCCACCAAAATATGCTGGGCCATATGACAAATCTCAATAAATTTCAAAACAGCAATTTTATAGAGTGACCACAATGGAAGTAGATTAGAAATCAGTGACAATAAGATGTACAGGAAAACACACACACACACACACATACACACACACACACACACACACACACACACACAAATATTTGAAAAGTAAACAATATACTTCTAAGTAACCAAAGGGCCAAACAGAAAATCACAAGGGAAATAAGAAACATTTCTAACTGAATGCTTGTTTGTAGAAATTGACAAGTTGACACTAAAATTTCTGCAAAAAAGCAAAGGAACAAGAACCTACAGAATATTCTTGGGAAAGAATAAAGTAACTTATACTACCCTCATTTCAAAAGTTACCATAAAGCTACATATAGTGTTTACAACCTAATTGACCACAATCAGTTACAGATTCCTTTGTTCCTTCTCCACTCCCACTGCTTCACTTAACCAGCCTTAAAAAAAAAAAAAAAGCTACATATATGAGTAGGTATATTTCTGGACTCTGTTCAGTTCTGTTGATTATTTTGTCAATTGTTATGCTAATACCACATTGTCTTGATTTTTTAGCTCGATAAATAAATCTCAAATCAGGGAGTATAAGTCCTCCTGTAAGTTCTTTATGCAACTTGATTTTGCTCTTCTAGGTCCTTCGCATTTCCCTATAAATTTCAGAATTGACTTTTCAATTTCTTTTGGAAAAAACAGTCTCCTGGGAATTGATTGGGATTACATGATAAATAGATCAATTTAGGAAGAACTGCATTCTTAACAATATTGCATGTTCTGGTTCATGAATTTGGCAACTTATACTATACACAAAAAACAATTCTGAATAAATTGTGAATGTAAATGACAAAAGCAAAGCTTTAAAATGTTTTGAAGAAAACAGAGGTGCAAACACTTCTGTCTTGGGGATAAGGAAGTATTTCTTAAATGAGATACCAAAGCACTAGCTATAAAAGATTAATTTATCTAAATTAAAATTAAGAACTTATTTAATTTCAGTTCTTCAAATGATACCCTAAAGAAAATGAAAAGCCAAGGTACACACTGATATATCTGCCACACATTTAACTTACTGGGGATTAATATCAAGAACATATACAGAACTTTTGTAAATCAATAAGAAAAAAATCCAATAGAAAAATGGACAAAAGACATAAACAGATGTTTCACAGAGGAGGATACACACTGGCTAGTAAGCATTTGATGATATGGTCTATCGGAGATTAAGTATTAAGACCAAAATGAAATTTTATTTTATACTCATTCAGTTGGCCACAAATTAAGAAGTCTGACAATACTAAATGTTGAGGAGGACATGAATCAACCAGATCTCTTACATATTGTTGGTGGGAGTAAAACTGACAAAACTGTTTTGAAAAATAAGTTATCACTACATTGTAAAAGTAATATTTTCCTACCCTACAATCCGGGATTTCCATTCCTAGATACATAATCTGCAAAAAATGCATGCGCATGAACACAAAGAATCACTTACAAAAATGTCAACTGCATCATTATTCATAACAGCAAAAATCCAGAATTAACCAATGTATTCATCTAGAGATGCGCAGATAAGTAGTTATAATATATTCACATATAACAGAATATTTTAAAACATTGAAAATAAACAGCTTTATTGAACAACAGAGATGAATTTCGGTAATATAATGAGTCAAAATTGCCAAAACCCATAGAATACATATTATGCCATTTTTATAAATGACAAAACTAAACAATAAACTGTTTCCCCATAAATATGTATGTGATAAAACTTTTAAAAAATAATCAAAATGATAAATATTAATAGTTTAATGGTTACCTATGCTGGGAGAATCAAAGCATCAGATTAGGGAGGAACATACAATAGATGTAAATCATTAGTAACGTTCTAGTCTTTGGATGAGTTGGTGAGATCAAGGACGTATATTGTAATAAACAATACAATTAAATTAAATAGGCCTATGCATATAACATAATAGTGTGTAATGTCATAAATTTATGATTAGTTCAATTCTGTCCAAAAAATGCAATCAATATAATACAAATTTAAAAATTATTGTCTTAAGGTTGAGGTATTGGCAAGACAGATGTGCTGGGTTCAAAAATGACTGTTGAAGAATCATTAATAAACATTTAATCACCTAGTTTCTTGTTTGTTTTCATTCCATTTCTGAATTAAATTAATAAATCTAAAATTTAAAAAAATGCTACAGGCCTTAAAAATACTTAAATTTATAGAAATAGAGTATTTTTTTAAAAAGATACTTACAGCTGAAAGTTACAGTGAAGATTATCTTAAAAAGGTACCATTTAATATTTTCTATATGCCAAGCTCTGCACTAGACATGCACTATGTTATTAATCCTCATAAAACTCTATGACATTGATACCATTGATAACATTTTGTGTATGAGGAAAGTAGATAAAAGGGTTAAGAAATTTGTTCAAGCACACAAAGCTCACAGGCAGAGCTGTAATTTAATCTCAGATTTGTTTGAATCCAGATCCTTCATATTTATATATACCACAGGAAATAATAAGGTCAAATGACCTGTCCAAAATCATCCAGCAAGGTAGTGGCAGAATCAGGACTAATAGATATTAAGTACATATACCTGGCATTATGGCAGGTACTTTATGAGACTTACTGTTAGATACTCTTTACATTCCATTACCTCATTGAGTTAGAAAGTCTCAAAATGGGTATGACCTATTAATTTGCTCTTCAATGTATATCAACCAAATGATTCATCACAATAACTATACTTGATATACCTTGTATTTCTGCATGCATTTGTATATGCATCTGTAATGTATTATATTAATATAATATTCATGTCTACAAAGAGTAGAAAAATAGTATAATGCAAAACTATCTGCAGACCTTTACCTTCCAATGTATGCGAATCTATTTTACTCAATTGTAGGAGATGATTTAATTTCATATTATACCGGGTAACATTTTTAGAAAATGTCTCTCACCTGTGCTGAGTGTTCCGAATCATTTTCTTGAGGTAAAGAATAAGGTGCTCCCTGGGATTCCTGAAGTTTTTCTTTTAATGTAGCATTTTCTTGCTCTTTTTGAAAGAGCTGATCCTGAAGATTAACAACACTTTGCCGAAGCACAGCTTCATTTGATTTTGTGGTCTCAAAACAAATATGCAACTCATTGTAAAGCTGTTTCAAAAAATATATCCAGATTATATGAGTAATCAATAAAATAGTTATGCCTGTATATACATACATATATATATATATATATACACACACATACACATACACACACACACATTTATATATACGTAAGGACTGTATATGACATAGTCCTTGCTTTCAGGTTATTTTAATGCTCTGAGGGAGAAAGAAGATATGAACACAGGGAAAACAAAATGATATCATCAAATATCAATAAAAAAACAACTGATGTCAAAAAGGTGACATGTATTATTGGCCAGCGTAACATAGGAAAAGAGTGTTAAATTTCTAAAGAGGAAGAAAATACTTTACACTAGCCACATTAATCTTGGAGGGCTTTATGAAACAGGATTTAAACTGAGTCATGATAGTATTATCAGAACTGACCAAAAACAAAAAGTCATTCTAAAAATGACAGAAATGTGAACAAATTATGAACTGTGATAAAGAAAGGACAGAAAGGAGAATAAGGTATGAGAGTCTAACTGGACTTAATATATACAGTTAAAAGAAAACAAAGAAAAACAAGGAATATTTCATTGAAGGTTGATTAAGGTTGACTGATATATTCCCACTTAGTATAATTCAGTATCTACTGCTGAGGAGGGGCAGAAGGAACAGTAAGAGACAAAGTCAAGCAATAAGATTGTAGATAGAATGTAAAGATTCTTCAAGGTCATATTAAGGAGGATAGACTTGTTCTGTAGACAACGGGAGTTACTGAAGACCTTGAAAAGTGTGATAAAATAGAAGCAATGATCTGGAGGCTTGAAAGGTAACTTTAGATTTTTTTAAAGTCAAGGCAATAAGAATTAAATAAATTTAAAACTTGAGTTTATTAAAACTATAAGACACCGTATGTTACATAAGTGGTGTCATACAGAGCATAATATAGGGTTAACAAAATGGTATGCCTCCAATACTCATGAACTTGCTTGTTGATGAAAACCCTAACTTATGATTGTGATTTAATGAGTTATATTTCAATGTGTGGTAACTGATTTACATACAGAATCTGTATGTATATCTGTGGCTGACAGTAGGAATGTGACTTAAGAGCTAAGATTTGTTTTTTATTTTTTAAAAAAAAAGGCTAATAGTGAGATAGCAAGATCTTATAGCAAAAGTAAAACCCGCAGCTGGAAAAATCTCAAAATTGTGTAGCTGATACAGCACATGTTTAGGTTTGCTAATCAATTAAAGATGCACGGCATCTTTCATTAGTTGGCCTTGTCTCGTGAGAAGAAACTTAAATACACAAAAGACTATAAAACTTTAGTTCATCTACATACCTAGGATTTGTGTACATTTCTGTACGTAGATTATTTTTTTAAGTTTAAATTTTAAAAATGGCTTATGAAAGCTTTTATTAATGCAGTTCCTCAAATATGTAATTTGTCATAAAAATAATACCCTTCAAACTACTGCTCTGACATATAATTAGCCCAATATACTTTTTATTTTCTATAAAAGATTACATCTCTATATCATTGTAGAGATACTTGAATAATCCATTTCACTTTATAGCAACGTCTATACAATTTTTATAAAGAAAGTGTTGCCTATACACTTTATAAAGAATTTCAGAACACGAAATTGTACTTTCCCTTCCCATTACCTTTCCACCAGGGATTATGTCCAATATCCTTTTCCCAGCTGATAACATAAGATATTCTAGGAGGGAAGAGTAGGAACCTGACAGTTTTGAGGGACAATGAAGAGGTTAGAGTGGGTCCCACAGTGGCCTGTGTCGCTGCTTTCATGATTGGGTTCAAGGTAGAAAAGAAACAAGCAAACTCTGGACACAGGAGCTAAGCTGGCTAGAGAGAGTTGTAGCTAGGATGAGCGAAGGTCAGCCCTTCACTGTACAGTCACTTGTTCAGTGAATCTTTAAACACTTTCTATTATTTGGGTGCTTTATTTAAGCTAACCTCCTTTTATCCAATTAGCGCAAATTAATCTCTTTGAAAAAATACACAATATTATTATTAAAGATTCACAGATTTCAAATATTTGAGAATCTCATGGACATTGATAAGTTCTGACAAAGAAAAACACATAGCTTCTCTCCCAACATCCAAGGCACAGGCATGATGCTAGTGTGTGGTCAGGATTGAGGACCAATTTACTGGCCATTAGTGTCAACAGTGTGGTATACCTTACTCTTGGATTTCACATCTTGGGATCCTCCTTCACAAATATAAGGCCATGAATGAATAAGCCAAATTTTAATTTCTTGTCTCTTCTCTACCCTCTTTCATGCTTCATAAAATAGCACATTTTTTTTGTTCTTTTACTTTGTTCTCTCTACCATGCAGTTTAAGCAGTAGCACTCCGATTTATAAGTTGCCCTGACTTGATCTGAAATGAATGAGTCGGTAAGTCTAGACATGGGGGCAAACTGTCTTCCAAAAAGCAGGTGAAAAAGAACTGAGAAAGCCTGGAAAAGATTATCTAGACTAGCCCTGCTCCAGGAATTGGGACAAACTCTTATTCCTTAGCTCTTACTACAAATACACATCTTCTACTTGCCTATTTTCTTTTATGGCTGACTGGACTTCACTTATTTAATAGTAATAAGATCACTTAGTTGTGGACGTAAGAGTACAGGAAGCAAAGCTATCCTCTAGCCATTTTTAATTCTAGGCTCCAGTCCAGCGGTAAACTTGGTTAAAAACAGCTTTCAATTAGATTAAACCTATCCTTATTTCTAAAGTGGTTTTTTGGTGACAAAGCCTCAGGGTAATAAAATGTTTATTTCTCTAGATCTTGCAAGGAGGTAAAAGTTTAGGATGTTCCAGTGCCCTGGGTAGATACCATTATATTCTCATCCCATTAATAAAAGAGAGAGAGAAAAAAAGCTCTCAAGTAGGTAACATAATAAACTCATTCATCTGCATGGCTTCAGGCATCATAAGTGTAACTTCTACCCTATTAGCATTCGGGATTCCTTATGGCAGTTTTCAAACAGACTTTTTCTATATAATTTCTTTCCTCTAATAATCCAAAAATCTGGAATGGCTCAGAATTTTTTGCAAGATTCTGCCATTAAAAAAACAGGTAATCATATATTCCAATATGTACTTTAGAAATAGCAATCATTGTAATTCACAAGTAATTTATTATTCTTACTATATTCTTCGTACTATTTTCTGTTAAAGGAATTAAAGTGAAAAAAAGGTTAAAAGGATCTCCAGGGGACAGAAAGCAAATAATCTCTAGAAATAGGACCCCAAACTCCAAGTCCTTTAATTTTCAGGGTCTTAGACTGAAGTACTGTAACTTCCCAAAATTTTATTAGTGTTGAAGACCAAAAAACTGATACTAATTTGTTTAAACAACAACATTTTTCCAAATTTGTAAGTATACTATAGTTATCCCTAGTTATCCATGAGGGATTGGTTCCAGGACCCCAGCAGATACCAAAATCTATGGATGCTCCAGTCCTTTATATAAAACGGTATAATATTTGCATATAACCTGTGCACATCCTCGTATATACTTCAAATCATCTCTAGAGTATGTATAATACCTAACACAATGTAAACATTATATAAATAGTTGGCATATTACTTTTTTGCATTACTTTTTACAGCTGTACTATTATTTTTTATTGTTTTTTTCACATATTTTTGATCCACAGTTGGTTGAATCCATGAAAGTGGAACCTTTAGATATGGAAGGCCAACTATATTTTCAACATTGATTGAGATCATAAAATTCTTCAAATGAAAACTATATAATTTATAACTGAAAATGAGAAGAAAATACTGTTTTACATGTAATTTAGATTAAAAGTATGTATAAGCTAACTCCTTATTTTCCCAGATTGGTATTAGCTTATGAAATATAATTATCATTAAAGAGAACAAAAGGTGATAAGATATATATTTAGTACCCAAAACATATTAGATGGTTTAGAAATCATAAATGCTGACATAATTCCTACAAATATTTAAATCATACACATATATAAATGATATATTTACTATAAAAACATTAAAAGTTATACAAATGGCTACGTGCTCAGAGGAAGAGAACATACTAGCTTACTTTAATTTTTCTTGATGGTGTTTCTCTTTTAGAATAGCCTTCCACATTATATGGTGGTAGACTTGTGTATGAGATTAAGGACGTGTTACAGAGACCTCTGGGAAAATATGACTTACCTCTTTCCTGTGCTTAAAAGTTTTTTCAGTTTTCTCTCTTCACCTTTGTTTCCCCTCCTCCTTCCCCTCATCCTACCACTCTGGGCAACTGTTTTTATCTTTTAAGATAATTAAATGGATGTTATGATATAAATATACTTAAATGAGAAAAAAGGGGAAATAAAAGGGCAAGGAAAAAAAATTGAAGAATTGTGAGAAAGAGAAAAAAGGAAATAGAAACTTCATTAGAAATAGTAAATTAAGAAGAGCTAACTCTTAAAGAAGTTTAGTAAGAATTGGAAATAAATTGTTAGTGTAATATTATTTCTTAATTCAACTCAGTTGAGTCTTACAGATAAACCCCAACTCTTGTTTGGAAATATTAAAATTACTCTACATGAAAATATATTTAAAAATCTGAATTTCTAAGTAACCAATTTCATCACATTGTTGCATGAGTTATTAAACAGATTATTAAAATTTATCGTAAAAAATCTAGAAAAATATGTGTAGAAGAAGAATAAGAAAAAGTACTAAGTAAAATGCTCTGGAATAAGAATGAATAATTTGATGGAAATGAACGCTGGAAGTCTGAACAGTAGCACACATGACAAATAAAGCAGTGTGATTATTCTCAAATTTTAAAATCCTGCACTCCACAATTAATACATTTTCTGGGGGGAAACTACGGAGTTAATAAAAAATCTTCAGAAGGTCAAAAAGTTAAAAATCATGATCTAATAGCAAAATAAAAGAAACCACATTTGTACAATCAGGGGAAACAGTGGCTGAAGAATAATGATGGAGGCACTTTTCATAGGATAGTAACATGCTATACTCCCCTTTCGCCAAAAAGAATGCAATACAGTCTTTCAAATAACATTTAACTTAGATATCAGGATAAATTTTCCAACCTTAAAAGTTATTAAACATTGAAAGAATTTTGATGAGAATGGATAATGTGAGTTTATAGAATCTGTTTTCTGAGAACTTTAAGGATAAGGATAAATTCATGTATAACTGAACTGTACTGTGGCCTTGATTAAAAAAAGCGTGAGAGTGTGGGTTCTGGACTCAAGGTTACCTAGATTTGAATTCTACACAAGTGGCTGTTTGACTTTAGATAATACTCAAAGCTTCAGTTACCTGATCCATAAAACAGGGATAATAATAGCAATACCACATCAGGTTGGTGTGAGGTTGAAATAGTGAGGCAAAAGCCCCATTGCCAGTGCCTGATACACAATAAACTCAGTAAATGTTAACCATTATTATTATATGATTGCTAGGAATTACTTATGTTTTTACCTCAGTTTACATAATATATTTCTAAAATAATTTTTGTAATGGAAACACAGATTCTCCCTGACTCATAGTACAATTTTATCTTCTTTATCTTTACTTGTGATTACAGACTAACTAGAAGGCCTTCTCACTTATATTCTTAGTTTGCCCACATTTTTATACCACTCTGAACCATTCACCCACCCAAATAGTTAAAAATTAAATAGGTTACAATAATATTTAAATTAAAATAGAAATAACCCTATTTTTAAAAATTTAAAAATACTCTTACAATTATGATTTTTAAATTGCATTACCCAAAGTGGGATATCATAGTATGCAACTCCTTAAGTTTCAATAATTTAATATTAACTGATCATTTGGGAGGCAGGTCACCTTCAAACTCTATGACCCCTGTTCGTTATTATTAT
>RJWJ010046173.1:0-11452 GCA_004363605.1 Indri indri | reverse complement strand
CACCACACTGTACTGTCAGCACACTGCACCGTCACCATGCTGGGCTGTCACCACAGTGCACTGCCACCACACTAAACTGCCACAATTCTGCACTGTCACCAGGCTGCACTCTCACCTGCTGGCTTGTCACCACGGTTTGCTGCCATTTCCGGCTGGAACTGCCTTCATGAAGGCTCACTTACAATTGCTAGTTGGATCTACAATGAAATGATTACTGGTGTCTCAAATTCAACTTCTCTCAGACTTTGACTCCGGGTCTTCTCAGACCTGTTCTTCGTGTATCCTGGGTCCTTGCCCCACAGACCTGGGAATATGCCTGAATCCTCACACTAAGCGATGTCTACAGCAAAGAAGGTTGTTAGGTGTTCTCGGCTCACTCCCTCACTGGAGCGTGAACTCTCTGAGCTGGTGACCTGGGATTAGTACTTACTTGTCTGTCGAACAAATAATGTGATCACACACCGAGTTGTGTGTGGTCTTAGCACAGTGTAAGACGTGGGGAGAATAAGGAGAAAGATGTTGGCAAAGGCAGTAGGTCGGATTCGCGGGTCCCTGTGTGCGTGTCCCCCCATCCTGCAGCCTCCCATCCCCCTTCCTCCCTCCCCCCTCTGGCCACTCCTTATCTTTCAGGTCTCAGCTTAGACATTTCTTTCCCTGGAGTGAAATACAATAGTGTTCACTGGAAAAGTCTCTCTTTCCCTGGGGAGGCTTCTCTCACTACCCCTCCCGCCCACCATGTCTCCTCCGGCTCCTTCAGCTCTCCGCACTTGCCCTGCCTGGGCTCATCACTCGGTGCTCTATTGCTCTTTCCTGGCTCCCCACGTACGAGTGAACACTCTTCAAGGGGGGATGGCTGGGGTTTAATACTGTCAGTTGGGTTGTGTTCTATTAGCTGAGTCAGTGGGGAAAGTCCTCCCATGCAAGGCGGGTGCAGAGACTGCAGCACAGGGCGAGGCCATAGGGCCCTCCTGTAGGAAGAGAGCAGGGATGGCAGGTGTCCCCCCACCATCTTTCGAAAGGACAAGTGGCCACTCTGGCAGAGGAATAAATAGGATGCGGGTCCAGGGGATGTGGGCGTGAACAGGTGGACTCGGAGCAGGTGCAGAAGGTGGAAGCGGAGGCCAAAGCTGAGGAGGAGGTGGGGTGGGGGGATCTAGGGACTCATACACACTGTCCCTGGAGAAGTTTGGCATAAAGAGGAAAAAGGTGGAGCCAGGTGCCAATTCCAAAATACTTCTATATGGGCATCTTCATAATCTCATCGTGTATTGATTGAGTTACACTTTGCTGGTCTGGTTTCAATTGATTTATGTACTTGAGAACATAAAAAAATAAAAATGAGGGCTTAACAATTTATATTATTACATGTTTCCACCAATTCATGTAAACTGGTGAAATTTTGTGATACTAACTTTCTTTTGAGGTCCCCTACAGGGCGTCTTCGACAGCAAGAGCCAAAAAGAACCAAGTCTATCAAAGTCCAATTGCTGACTCATATTCTGTGTCACGTTGAGCATTTCAGTTTGTTGTAGAATAACGAGGAGCTGGTTTGGAGCAAAGCACAGTGCTGCATTTATAGCATATCTCCAGTGTCAAGTTAGCGGGATTCCTATAGTCCCTTGAGCAATCGTTTGCTTTCATGGCTAAGTTAAGGCAGTGTGCTAAAGTTTTTACCATCCAGGAGACGGGAGACTTTGTGTATGGTTTTACTGTAATAGATCCTAAAAGTGACCATATTTGCTCCCTGAGTCAAAACTCTTTAGCAGGGTCCCAAGGTGCTGGAAGATGTGGCCTTTCCTATCTCAGTCTCAAATCCCGATGCTTGCCTGGTGCTAAGAGCTTCAGCCACTCTGTTGCCTCAAGCGCGGACTGCTGCACCTCCCCGGCCTGTGCATGTGACCTTCCCTGCTGTCCTTCCCAGTTCACCTAATAAACTCCCACAAGGTATGGTTCCGGTGGCGCTTCTTATTCTGAGGGCTGCTTTCCCTTCCTTGGCCCCTCGCAAGACCTGCTGGAGTACTTCGCATGAGCTTGCTGTGATGCCTGGCTTGTGTGCCGCTCCTGCCAGACCACAGGTCATTGGAACAGAGTTGTACTTTGTCTATCTTTGTTCCTCCTCTTCCTGGCATGGTTCCTGGCACAGAGTAGTAGGCATTCAACACATCTTGAATAAATAAAGATGAAATTAATTATCAAAACGAATTTATCATATTAAATTATAACTTTGGATCATTGAAAATCTGAGGATGGTAGCTACTTTTTCACATCCAGAATGTTTTGTATTTTACAACCTACATAATCGGAAATGGAATAAATCAATTTTTCTTCAAAAGTTGGCAGCACTTTTAATGAGTCATTAATATTCAGAAGGATACCTCTTACTTTTTGGTTTGTTTTTGTGTTCAGAACTAAGAAAATATTTCATTTTAATTCCCCTTCTTCCAAATATGTGTCTTAAACTTTTTGGGGAAACACCCTTGTCTTCTGTGGCCATTACAAAGGTTGGCTCTGACCTTGGCAAGAGTCAGGGAGCAAGGAGAGAAGAAAGGCTATTTACCAGCCGTTAACTACTCACCCAGAATCTGGCTACAGGAGTGATGTACTTTTCTATTAGTCTCATTTTTTATGTGGCAGTGAGCTGTGTGTATGTAATATGCCTGGGGGGATATGGAAAGGACGAATGTATTTCACGTGCGTACCTAAAATTGTCAGCGAGCACGAGCAGGCATAGCACATACTGAATGCTGCAACAGGACTTCTACATGAAATGAAAAATTGTCGGTATACTGGACTTCTCTGCTTTATTTTTATTATTTTATTTATGCAGCTCAAGTACCTAGAACTTTATTGCAGGGGATTTTCAGATATCTAGAAATAAGATAAACTCATTTATTTTAGTATTAATGGAGTAAAATTTGACACTATGGCCGTGCTATCATAAATATCTTCAGTCTGACCAATAAGACGGATAGCTTTTTTGTGGTTTCTGTCTGGATTTCTATTAAACCACAGTGACAAGTGGAATATTATCCCCAACATGTCTGTTTTCCAATGAAGTAGAGGGTCAGTAGAAAGTGTATAGTAAGAAAAGACAGTTTCTAATTTCTTTTTCAAATAGCTTCAGCAACCTTGACATAATTATCCGCAGAATGTTTTGTGTTGAGCATAGAGAACTCTTTTTAGTAGTCAGGAATCTTCTTCCTTTTTTTTTTGTCTCAGGGAAAAAGTAATCTTTAGGAGATCTTGGGCTGAGAGATTTACATTGACAAGAAATTTTACGTCCGTTTTCAGGAGAATGAAATGACCTAAAATGATCCATGGAAGGGGACACGCAGATAATTCTGGGATTATGGCAGAGAAAGAGGGATTGATAACAAAAGCCAGAAAAAAAGTGTGTTTCAAAAACAATCAGCAACGTTTGAAAAGGAATACAGTTTATTATTGTTTTATTTTAATTTCTAAATGTTTTTGAAGCAATCTTACAAAGAAGTTGAAAAGACAGTACAAAGACCTTTTATTTTTATAGTGTATTTGAAAGTCAGTTGCCAATATGATGCCCTACCACCTCTGAATACTTAGGGGTGTGTTTTTTATATAGTATAATAATCAAAATCAGGAAATTAGCATCAATGTTATGACCGCCCCACCCAAATTTTACCAGTTGTCCCAGTAATGCCATTTATGGGAAAGCCCTCCAACCAAGAATTACATGGTGCATGCAGTTGTCATGTGTCTTCAGTCTCCTTCAAACTGGAGCAGTTCTTCAATCTTCCTTTACTTTTTATGCCCTTGGCACTTTTCAAAATTACAGGCCAGTTGTTTTGCATAATATTCCTCAGTTTGGATTTGCCCGATGTTTCCTCACGACTGGATTCAGGTTATCTGTCCTTGGCAGGAACAGCCCTGAAGTGGTGTTGTGTTCTCATCTTGCGTCCTATTGGGAGCACACAGTTTCAGCTGGACCCATCGCTGGTGGAACTCGCTGGATCACTTGATGAAGATGGTGCCAGCCTGCTCCCCTGGAAAGCTACCATCTTCCCCCTTTGATTAATAGGCATTTTGTGGGAGAGATACATTAGATTATTTAAATAAATCCTTCCTCATCGGACTTCAATTTATTCATTTATGATATGAGTATGGCACCATGGCATCCAGTTTTATCCAGTGAGTTGTAATTCATTACTGTCGTTGTTTATTTTGATGCTCTTATGGTCCCAGACTTGGCCAGAGGAAGCCCCTTCAATCCTACTTCCGGGTCCTCCTGATACGTCTCTACCGTCATCCTTTGATCATATCCTTTCTGGAACAATGAGATGTTTCGGGTGTATCGTGTGTTCTTCCTGCTCCATTTCTAGAGTTAACCATTTCTGCATTCTTTTTAGTGGGGAATGGCATACGTAGAAACCAAGATCTAGGGTAGCACCGATCGCAGGCCCTCTTAGTGGGCAGAGGTAGGAGATTGTGCCTATACACCCACGTACATATTCATATCTGTAGTTATTCCCATGACTAATGTCTTTCCAACATCTATATCTGCCTGCCTATCATCTGTCTATGTATCTATCTTTTATCTATCTAATAATCTATCCATATCTATTATCTCTCTATTATCTATCTATCCATTCATCCATTTACCTACCTACGACTCACACTGATGCCTCCAATTCTAATCCAACACCACAGGGTTCATTCCATTTTTCTTCCTTTCCATGTTTGTAACTCTCTTCTCTGATGATGAGAAATGTAGCTTCTGTCATCTTTAATGTCTTCGTTTACTGGGACACTCCCCTGTGTGTAACTGTTCTTCCATTGCTCTCCTCTCCTCTGCAGGGACATCCTCTCCCTGCCCGGCTCCAGCCCTCTGGGCTGGCCTCCCTCCTCTGCAGATGCCGCTCACCCTGCCCAGGTGGAAGCCCGTCCCACCCACTGGGGCTCTAACACCTGGGCCCCATCTTCCTCCGGGTCCAGCACCCCCTCTGACCCCCTAGTGCTCCCCTCCGTCCCCGTCCCCTCCCTGTGGGCCTGGCTGGGCCCCGCCTAGTGCGGTTTCTAACTGCACTGTCTGGGAAGGGCCGGGAAGAGCCAGAGCGAGAGGAAGTGGAACTAAAACAAAGCAATGACACAAATTATTTCCACCGTGAAGGACAGGATCTGGGATACGGAACCGAGTGGTTTGCTTTGCAGCACTGCCCTGAGATGCAACACACCTGGAGAGCTGATTCCAGCTGTTTGCCGGAAAAGAAATACCAAGGTATTGAAAAGAAACACTAATTGCAAATGTTAAGATGTGATGCTATTGAAAATATGTGCGGTGCTTGTGAATCCCAGGGAGCCGTTGCAGGCGCTGCAGGGAGCCGTGCGGGGCCGAGGAAACGCGGAGGAAGGCTTCCGTGACACTGAGGCTCTTGCAAGCACCACACAGATGGAACAAGCGCTGCCTGGAAGAGAAACAAAGGCATTCAGCCGACAAATAATCTGGTTCCGGAGGAGACTCAGACTCAGACCAGACTCAGGGATCCTCAGGTGCATCCTGTCCGATGGGCGTCCTCTGACAGCCCTGAGATGGGTGACTCTGCCACTGGCATCTGCTCTCTCCAGCACTTCACTGGGACCTTCGCAGCACTTCACACGTGCTGACATTGCTGTGATCCCTGCTGCAACGTCAACTTGTGATAAAAGAAAGTTAGCTTTGCTTACTGCCTTTTCACCAATGCCTAGGATAGTGCCTGGTGCTTAATAGTTGTTAACTAAAATTGTAATGAGTGGATCGCTGAAAAGATAACCAGGAGACAGGAAAAGTCCATTCCTATCATTATTTATTTTGATTCTGATAGAAAGCAGGTAAGTTTCAGCACGGTCCGTTACTGAGCAGTCTTCGAAGAGTGACCTCCAAGTAAAATAAAACAGAAAGGATGAACACATGGATTTATAAGAATGAGAAAAAGATGGAAAAGATGTTGGGATGAGACTAACTTCGGGTCTTGGTTCTAAAATGGTGGTGGGGAAACGGAGTGGATACACGTGGAAAGCCCAACCAACAGACTCTTCTCTCCGCGTGTTGAGAGAATATTTCTCACACCCAAGACCTCGAACATTTGTCAAGCAATTCCTGCAGTCAGAAAGACTGCAGAGACCACAGAGATTTGAGCAGATTAAATATTTGAGAAAGAAGATGGATTAAAACATTAACGAAAGGCAAGGCTCATTATGCCACGTCGACTCAGAAATGAATAATGACGAAGCGTAAGGGTGCTGAACTCCATAGCATTAAAAACATTCAAACAATGTCTGGACTTGTGAGAGGTCAAAAATACAGAAACAGTATTTAAATATCATGAACATATAAACACCACATATCAGCACTAAAGGGATGCCACCAAAACAGTACTTAGAAAATAGGTTATCCCAAATCCTTGCGTTTGTTAAAAAATAAAAGCTATGAGAAATAAGTCAGATTAAAGCGGTAAAAACAGATTTTATTCAGTAACCACTCGCAGTAGGGCAGAGAGCTTGCTGTGCATTTGTGCAGAAGTGACCTGGACATTTTAAAGCAAGAGCGGGGGGGAGGGGAGAGCGGGCTGGGTGGAGCTGAAGAAGAAGGTGCAGAGGGTTGCCCGCGGATTGTGGTTGCGTTAGGATCCTGTCCTCCCACAGGGGCTGGGGATAGAGGCTCTGTCTTTCCTGACGATTCCATTTCAAAGGAGTGGCTGTCATGTCCTTGAGAGCGAGCTCCTCACTTGTAAGAGACAGATACTCACGATCCAAAGCCCTTTTTCATACACACTCTAGGAATGGGAGGTCAGGGACTTACGTCAGGTGTGGCTGGAACGAAGACTCAATTCTCCTGGCAAACTTGAGCTCTCTTAGGTGGGCATTTTAAGGAGGGCCAGGGTCATCCTGGGGGCAGGGCCGTATGCTGCTAGAAGCCATGCCAGAGTTTGGTCATCTCTGAGGGCAGAGGTTTAGACGGAGTGGTTATATGTGGAGAGTTCTGTAGTTCTCAAAACAAGCACATAACAATTCTAAGTAAGATTTTAGCATGTACAATCCGCATTGAAAGAATAATACACTATCCTGAGTACATAGAGCAAACGTATCACATTAATACTAATATTTATTAAAATAACACAGTTCTGTCTTACCTACTGGTGTTCAACAAGTGCAGAGGAAGGCTGTCCGTGAGTGTCAGAGTGAGCTGTGAAGTCTTCCAGTGTGTGTGCAAGCCATGTTTGTCTCTGTGTCTCTGTATGCAGTTGAGAGATACAGGTTGTCAGAGAAAATAGCTTATATTAATGCACACTTTACATTCTGAGAAACTACAAATGTGAAAGAGGAATATAACTATCTAGACATGAAAGTGAGCTATTATTTGTGCCTAATTACCCAAGGCAGAAGGAATAGTCAACATGTATAACATCAGCTTTGTTGTATGCTCTGTTGATCACACTCTTCCGTGCTATGCATGCCACATAGCTGTCCACTCACAACTGTGTATAAATTAAAGGGTATAATATGTACTATGAGTCAAGTGACATGTCCTACTGACAGTGGATTAATAGCATCATAACTTTATAAGAAGAAATTTTACATAGCCACATTGTACATAATATGTGATCTATAAATAATTGATGTATCATATTAGTATAGACTCAGCCTCTGCATAAATTTGACATTAATAAATTTTCCTACTTCTGTGACTAGCAGCCACAACCAAAAAATGCAGTTAGAAAGATGAGAAAGGAATCTATAAATACCAATAAGGTCATTATTTGTGGGCTCGTGAATGTTTTCTCTCTGTGATTTTTAAATTTAAATCAACTTGTGGACAAGTTAAAGATCATTAAACGACGCTTCAAAATACAAAAAAGCTACAGCAGTTTTTATTTTTACTGAAAGTATAAGTTGTGTATAATAAAATGCACAGATTATAGGTATAAATTTGAGGGGTTTTGACACTGCCTTAGCAGCATGTAAAACATTTCCATCACCTTGGAACGTTCTTTCCTGTCCTTTCCAACCAATTGACACCCCACCCCAAGGCAACCACTCCTGAGACGTTTATCACCATGGCTTAGTTGTCTAATTCTAGTGCTTCATATAACTGGAATTACACAGTTTGTACTTTTTTTTGTATGACTTTGCTCAACATAACATGTATGAGGTTCCTCTATATTGTTTCTTGTGTCAGCAATATGTTCTTTTTTCTTTTGTCACCGAGTGGTATGCCATTGCATAAAAATAAAATTTGTTTATTCACAGGTTGATGGATAATTGGACTGTTATCAGTTTGGGGCTGAATAAAGCTAATGAATACTCATATACAACAAATATTTTGTGGGCATATGTTTTCCTTCTTTTGGGTGAATACCTAAAAATGGAATTTTTTGGTTCACATAGCAAGTGTATGTTTAAGGAACTACCAGATAGTTTTCCAAAGTGGTTGTACTGTTGTCTACTCACTGGCAGGGCAGGAGAGTGGGATTGTTTCACTGGAGGATGGGCACTTCGTGATGTCAGTCTTTCAGATCGTAGCTACTGCGGTGCAAGGCAGTGGCATCTCCTTACAATTTTAATTTGCACTTCCCCAATGATAAGGGTCATCTTTTTATATATTGGCTGTTCACATAACTTCATTTTTGGGGGTAAAATGTCTTTTCAAGTCTTCACCATTTAAAAAATTTGGGTTGTTTTATTTTTTATTATTGAGCTGTTGGAGTTTTCTGTGCATTCTAGATATAAGTCCTTTATTAGATGATGTGTGGTAAATATTTTCCCCATACTGAATCTTTTTAATACCAGGCACTTTAAGTATACTGCAGCACTTAATTTTCGTGCTCTCCACGTGATAGAGGTACTTCTATGCAGTGCATTTTGCTGACATTTAGAGAGGCTGGGCATGTACCACGGCAGGGCTAATGTTTAAAGCCGGGTCTCTCTGACTGCCAGGTCTTGCTTGTTTATGCTCATGTATTTGTTGTGATTTGCTGTATGTATTTGGGCTCATGTGAACTACTAGTAAATAGTGAGTTATTAATTCTATGGTGACATTTTTCTCTTCACTAAGCTGTGTTGTCCTTATAAACTTTCTGGTGAAAAAGTCCATAGAACATAAAGAAGAAATTCTGGAACTGGGGGACCCCACCCACATTGTGATCAATACTTTAGTAACTTCACTGACTAGGCTAAGTAAACAGCCCCAACATCTTCTTATCCTTTCTCTTTTTAAACATTTTGTTTCTCATTGAACTGTTTCATGTGTATATGTGTTGTAATAAGTCCTTTGAGGTCAAAGATTATGTCCTACAATTCTCTATAGCACATTACGTTTTTGTAAATATGTGTTGAGTTCTTTGCTGTGCTTCCCACAATTTGTATATTCAAGGTGTAAAGCAATCCGTGTATAAATAGGTTGTAAGTGCCCTGTTAAATCAGGCCATTAAATACTAAGATTTTAAGTTATTGATTTCATTCTATTGTATTTTGATTGTGATTTAATTTATGCACATAACAAATTTTAATGTAAATAAGTACAAAAATGAAAAATTCTCATCCTATTATGAATATCAATGTTCTTTCTGAAAATATAGTCACTGTAACTGCTGTATGGCATGTAAATGGTAGAATTTTTTTAATTTTGAGAATCATTCTTTAGAAAAGTTTCAAAAGAAGCAGTGAGTTGAAATATCCAATTTGATAAGTTGTTTACTCAGGTAAACATATTCTGATTGGAAGACAAATCTTAGAAGAACTCATGATTTGCCAGGAATTTTCCGTTTGGGCCATATGAGTGGAAGAATACAAAAGGCCAAGTTTCTATCTGGAGGGGATGAATAATAGAGAAGTTTCAGCAAAGCTAAGTGAAGGGCGTGTGGCACAGAGGATCGGGTGGTGGACGGATAATAGAACACAAGCGTGACAAGAATGTCAGGGCAATGTACCTGGAAAGGCTGTTCATGTTGAAGTTAAGTATCTTCATGAAGTGTTCTAGGTAAGCTAATTCTTGAGGTTAAAGGGTTATTCCAGAGGATGAGGAGGAAACTAGTTGGAAGTTAAGGGAGATACTTGTTCAGTAACACACATGTATGTGCTCACATGCATGCACACACACTCACATGCACATGCATGTGTGTGCATACACGCACAGTACTGATGATGCCCTATGGGGCATTTCCTATGTCACCATATACTGAAGTAATTATGCAATAGCCCTGAACGACTTGTCATTATCTCCCATTTATAGATAAAGTTCTTTTTGAATTGAGTTCCATTGTGGAACCAATGCAGTGCAGACAGCTGGAAATATCTATGAAGTGTTTGGGAAGAATGTGGTTAGTGAATGCACAGTATGTCAATGGTTTGAGAAATTCCATTCTGGTGATTTTAATCTTGAAAATGAGCCACATGTGTGACCTGAAACCAAGGTGGATAATGATGAGCTGGAAGTTGTAGTGGAAGTGAATCCGTCTCAACCTACGCATGGATTAGCAGCAAGGTTTAGCGTTGCTGTTCCAACATTGGACCATTTGAAACAAATAGGTAAGGTAGAGAAGCTGGACAGGATGGGTTCTGTATGAATTAAATGAGTGTCAGAAGAGAAATTTTCTCAAAGCTTGCCTTTCTTTGCTCTCATGACATAAAGGCGATCCATTTCTACACCGTATTGTTAAGTGTGATGAAAAATGGATTCTTTTTGACAATCGCAAGCATTTGGCACAATGATTGGATAAAGATGAAGTGCTGAAACATAGTTCAAAACTGAACATTCATCAGAAAAAGCTAATAGTGTCTGTTTGGTGGTCCAGCGCTGGTATTATCCACTACAGCTTCATGAAACTTGGTCTATAGATTATAGCGGATATCTATTGCAACCACTTGGATGAAATGATGAGGATGTTTGTGATTAAGCAGCTGAGACTGGTCAATAGAGATAGGTCCATCCTCTTGTTAGACAATGCTTGACCACATGTTGCACAAACAACGCTGCTCAAACTACAGAGGCTGGACTTGGAAACTCTCTGTCATCCGCCGTATTCACCAGACCTTGCACCAACTGACTATTACTTCTTCCAGGCTTAGGACCACTTCTTGCAAGGAAAAATATTCAGTTCTCAACAAGCTGTGGAAAATGCCTTTCGAGATTTCATCACCGCTCACTCTCTAGGCTTCTTCGACGATGGCATAAACAAGCTACCGTTAAGATGGTAAATCTATGGATAGTTTAAGTGCATACTTTGATTGATTGTACTCCTTCTTGTTTGAGATATAATAAACTTTTGATTTGAAATCATACAGTTCATATTTAATGACCTAATAGTAGGATATGTATTTATCCTACTGGTTTTACTTCTCTCGTTGAACCCTGACTCATACCTACTACTGCATTTCCATGATGGTATTTCTTTAAAGCTTGCTCTAAATGCTATTTTCTTTTTATCTTATATGCCACCATACA
>RJWJ010046172.1:0-11470 GCA_004363605.1 Indri indri | reverse complement strand
AATTTGAAAGGTACTAGGTTAGAGTTCATGGTTATATTACAACACAAAAACTATCTGGTCTGTCCAAAAATTAAATCCATGCTTTCTGCCTCATTAACCCTTTATGATAATCAACTGTGGTGGTAACTGCACCCAAACAAGATTATAATATATAATGTTCTATTCATTTTCTTTCAATATAATTGATGTACACACTCATGTGCTCACAAGTGAGGTAAATGTTAACTCTCATGAGTTTAGGCAAATGATTCAAAACTACTAAATGTGAACTCAAAACACATTGGAACAAGGAGGTATTATTCATTTTCTGTGAGGTCAGTCTCAAAAATTTAGAGATGTATCCTTGAACTCCACTTAATGATCTTCAGTGGATTTAGCATATATGAATTTATCAAAATTTGTATACAACTTAATGATATTTTCAGTCTAGAAAATGTTCCAGAATGATGTATTTCCTAAGATCTACTACCCTTCGTATGGCCTCTGTAGATACAGTATCAGATAATTCGAAGACTCACAATGTACTTCCATTTTGTAAAATGAGAAAAAAAAAGCATTCTAGTTATTTTATAAAAGCAACATGTGACTATTTCACTATTTGCAAGCACTGGGAGTGTCAATGATTGTTCATATTAATACGTATCACGGTAAAGCACATTACTTAAACAAAACAACACAGAACAGTTATGTGCATTTAGACATATCACTGGCCAATGATCTATTCTGCAGTTTTATGTAAAGGGCATCTTTCTCCCAGTAGTTTACAGCAGCTTCACATTGCAGACAAAATGATGTCAAATGTAAAATTGACAAATATAAAATATTTCCTAAACTTGATTTACTTACAGTCTTCTGCCACGTACACATAATTAATACTATGCTCCACTCTTAGGTGTGGACCCATTAAATGTGTAAGTTAATGGGGCCATGGAAACTACACATTATTTTAATGTTAAACTCAGGCCCTAGTCTGCTTCTGCTATGTTCAGACATGAATAAGACAACCTGGATGACCTGGAATGGTGTGCATAAGATATAGTCCTTGTTTTCTTAATGAGATATTTCCATCATTTCTATATTTCGTGAAACAACATCTATATACATTCTTCAGTGTTCAGCCGAGGAGCAACTAGAGCTCTCATAGACAACTGGTTATGAGTGGCAATTGGTAAAGTCATTTTACAAGACTCTTTGACAGCATCTATTAAAGATGAACCTGTATATACAGTATGTTCTAGCAACTCCATTCCAATCCTAACAGAAATGTGTACACTTGAATGGGAATAATAGCACCTTTTGTAATAGCAAAGGGAAAAAAGCAGAACCAAGTACATCAACAGTAGAATGAAAAAATTTTGACCTATTCACAAAATGGAATCACATACAACAATAAGAATGTATAACCACAAAAAAAAAAAAAAAAGATAGCTCTCGCAAACCTATTATTAAACAAAAGAAGCCAGAAACAACACTATGCAATTCTGTTTATGCAAAGCTCCCAAACAGATAAAACCAATATATTCTGTTAGAAATCATAATAATGTTTAGCCTTGACCAGGTTAAAAATAGGAATGGAAAGAAGTAGGATTTATGAAAGCTCAAGAAATAAATGAGTTCAGAATAACTCTGATGATAGTTGTTTTGCCTATAGTCTTCTGAAAAAGGTAAGCTTTAAAATCTATATCAGGTAACTGAAAATCACATGATTATTAGTTAATATTATGTAGGTCCCAATGTTAGCCAAATATTACTATTTAGGAGCTATGGTCGTATGATTTCAGGTCAGCAGCTGGGATCCAATGTTTTGGAAAGGAAACAAGTTAGCAATTGAATATGTATTTCTTAACAAGGGAAAAAGTTATATAAGCTAAACGCTATGCTTTATTTGTGTATATTTTTAAAATAAAGTAATTTCTTATGCAGAAAATAGAATAGGTAGAAGTTTAGGCTTTCATTGTCTGAATGAGTTTTATTTGGCCTATCAACACCTAGAATAGAGTATCCTTTATCAAATTTACTTTGCAGGAATTTCATTAAAATGTGCCTCACTAAGCAATATTTCATTACACTCAATTATGGCTGCATGAAGGAATGATTAAAGAAAAATTAACCTGAAGTATGAATTCCCCGTAGGAAAAAAAATAAATTTTCAATTAAAAAAAAAAAACTACACAAGTTATACCTCTCAGAGTTACTAAAGACAACATTGACTTATCATTTCAGTGAATCATTTTAAGTAAGCTTTTCCAAATGGTTCAAATTATAATTTAGAGTAATTACCATATGGAATCCTTGTGTGAAAGGATCTACACTGCATTTGTGTAATTTTTCCATATATATGTGGAAATATTTGTTTGTGTGTGTGCTTCTAGTGAAGAACTATAAAAACACTCCAAATGTACATGAAAAAAATGTAAACTTTTTTCCGAGTTTTCCATTTTAAGATTTATTATACTGGAATGAAAATCTTCAATAGAATAATAACTCCATTGCAATACAAAAGTCATTGTTAAAAAAATAGAAACTATGCATTTCCTACTAACACTTTACACTAAAAAAATTATTACTAATTAAGATGACCACATACACACACAAAAGATAATACAAAGAATGGTTATATAATTTATCCTAGACAAAGGAAGGAAAGGCCATTTAGACATTCAGCACAATGTGACTATAAAGGAAATTCACGAAACAACCCTTTTTTCATATGACTAAACTGTGCAGTACATTAGGAATGCCTTTTAAAGTTTCCAAACTTACATTTTTACATTTCCATTACATTTTTGGAACCAACTGCCAGTGGCATCCATCTTCCTCAAAAGTAACATCTGTGAAGCTGGCAGTATGGGACCAGATTTTGGGGCACTATGGGATAGAATATCATAAGCATTATTTTTGCAAAAAGACTTCTTAAATTTTTCTTAACCTATTTCTATCCATTTACTTTTTGAAAACTTCCTATGATTTTACATTACTTTGGAATTTAAAGGTAGAACTACTACACCTTAATCATATTAGCTTCTTCAAATGGACTTTGGACAAATATGGAAGCAAACACCTCAGCATCAATTGCATATCAAAGAGGTGCCTTTGAGTCAACATCAATTATGTGCTCAGAAAAGGTTTCTTTGCAAGCTAGCCACTTGAACATAAAATCCAGTGGGTTGAAGAGTGACTGTACATAAATTTAGTTTCTTTTCATGCAACAGGAATTCAAACATTTGATAACACTCAGACCATAATTTCTATCTCAACTCATCATCCTGGACATCCCTTTCCCAAGCTACACATTCTCAGCTTCTCCAAGTGACTACCGATCAGATGGTTGTTGTAATCAACTTGACAGTATCAACACTATATGTGAAGATAGGAAACCAAGGCTTTAGGCTCCCTGCCATTATCATCAGAGATTCAGTACAAGAAGTATAGATAAGTAATTATCACCAAGAGAAAAACCTTCCCTAGAACTTGAGGATAATCTCCATGGCATTCCTTCCTATAGAAAACATAGAACTCCAGAATTTGATGAGACATCATACGTAAACTCGTATGGTTTGGATACAAACTTTAAATGTTCCTTTCAATAGCAGCACATTATCTTTCTGTTAAATATAATACCTCTTGTTTTCAAAGTGCATTCTAATCCTGACCCTCACAACACTGTGAGATCAGCAGAAGAGGAGTTATTTTAACAATGTATAGATGATAAAGCTAGGGTTCACAGAGATTAAGGAGATTATAACTTCTCAAAGCTGATGAGTGTAGAAATCAGTCTTTAATCTAGGAATTCTTCTCATGCTCCATCCTGACCACACCTGCAGCCTCCTCAGGTTATGGAGTTAGAAGAATATGAAGACAGCTGCGGAACATGATTTGAAGGCCAACCAGAAGGCCCGTCAGCTGTAAATATCACCCTCATTACATTAATAAGCTCCAATTCCAGAACAGGGATTTATTCCTGTGGAGTTTAAAGTCTTCCCAACCTTTAAAGAATAACTTTTAAAATAAAAAAAAAAAAAAAAGAATCTCTAAGCTTACACCAGAATACATTTTAGCAGGAACAGATGGAACGTGATTAAGAGGAGACACTGAAGGGCACCCAGGACAAATTTCACTACCTTACTTTGTGTCTGGCCTTTGGATCAGTCTTGATTCTGTTTTTTGATTGTTTTCTATTAGACAATTAACACCCAATTTCATCTATTTTATGGTCTCCTAGCTTCTTTTTTGAGCATATGGTTTTGGTTTGTATTCTGATACCAATAATGATGAAACTATATTTATTTTCAATCTATCATCAAAATCGTTTACCCAAAATTATGGACTTCTTTATTAAGTAAAAACAGCAATGAATCTTATTGACATGGTTAAGAGAAAAGGAGAGTCAAGCAGTATTCTCAGTTCAAAATGATTCCAGAGCAACACTAAAGGAGAGAGTTTGTAGATATCCTGTGGCTTTGAGCATTAATAAAAAGTTTACTAATTTTTAAGCTATTTTTATTTCTTGTTGCTACTAGTTTTGAGAACTTGGTAAGTAAATCTAGCTGTACATAATCGATGACCAATCACTAACTGTTGAGAAAATTTTGACTTTATGAAAACTTCTCTCCAGTTGCTGCTGTATAGCAATTTTTACTAAAAGTAAGCCAGTTTACCAGACTGCTATTAGATCAGTTTAACAGTCATTACAAAAGCCTCAGTCTTTAAAAATTAAACATGTTATTGAAATATTAAACATTTGTGCTTCTTCTTCCCTTTTTTTTGCCATGAAATGTATCACCATTTCAGATTTAAAATCTGAATGTTGAAGTTTTAAAATCAGCTGTAAATATTAAATACAGGAACTCAATTTGTGTTTTCTTATATAAGTGATAATATTGACATAATTCTTCAAGCTGTGCTCATTCCCTACTTAACACCATGTTAAAGTTTTTTTCCAAAAAAAAAGTAAATAAATGACAAGTAAGTCAGGAGTGATACCTGAGAAAGTATCCTACTTAACAATGCACAAAATGGTATCCTGGAAGAATTTAGAAGCTATTTCCTCAATAGATGGTTAAATCTCTACTAAAAATGCCACAGCAGTAGCAGAAAGTCTGCTTCACTTATTATCTAAAAGAATACTAAAGTGGAATGGAATCCCTGCAGAATGGAAGTGGAACTCGCTAATATACACTTTTATTTCCTGTGTGTGGCAACACTCTAGCAATTAGGAACAACAAACAGCCAAAAGAAGGGGGAAAAAAGGGAAAAGCAGAATGCTTATTATTTTGAGAGGTTCATCAGGGATGCTCTTATGTCAGGGGAACGGACATTGCCACCTGGGCAGAGACGCTACATTGCTTCTGAAATGCCCCAGCAATATTGAATTAAATTAAATATAGAATTAAAACACCTCTTATCCCTTAATCTTCACTTCCATAAATAAAGTGACAGGAGTGTGGTTCAGAGGATGCCAAATGAGAAGTAAGCAAACCAATGTTATTTGGAGTAAGCGGTTTTATGAGGATTTGGGATTCATCTTAAAAGGAGCAGAGTCTCTTTACAAAGAACATGAAAATATTTTCTTTCTGTTTCATGCTTTGAGTAGGGGGCTTTCCCACCTAGCTTGGTTTAGGAACAAAAAGGTTTGAAGCTGTTTATTTATCAGCTCAGTTTCATTGGGGTTAGGAGTAATTTTACTACTCACAGCCCTATGTATTAGCTGTAACTAGTTCATTTCTAATATTGAGTGAGATAGTATTTCAAAACTCAGTAAATCTCTAGTGGACCATTAAAAGGTCTCTGGTGGTCATTTGAATGAGCCCTAAATTCAGAGCCATTGTATAATCTAAGTCTTTCATACTGGGGCAGTGCCCAATAATGCAACAACACACTTAAAATTTTTAATCGGAGCTGTGTGAACTTCAGAATATTGTCTTGTCATAGAAATTTAACAAAAGGCATTATTTCTGAACATCAGAATTAAATGTCATTATCGGCTGCCTTGACTCCTGGGGAGCTATCATTCCCCATCGAGTGCACTTCAGAGGATCTCAGATGTTCAATGAGAACAAAGCTCCTTCACACAATTAAATTTCATCTCATTTTCTCTCTGGCTCCCACTCACTCCTTTGCATGACGGTGGTAGGCCCTGCTGCAGGTGAGAAAGTAACTGGATCAAATGATACTCAACCCAGCAAGGGTTTTCTTTGTCTCTCCCCCATCTCTTCCCAATCCTCAAACTTTTCTTACCAATGAAACATTTATCACTGCCCTTTCGACCATATGAGAACAAAAAGAGTACTCAGTACCCCAAAGTTCTTAACTCAGAAAACCTTCTTCCCTATATGTACATAAAATGAAAAGACATCAGCTTGAAATTGTGGCTACTTACAGCTCTGATAGCCAAGCCAGAGTCAGGAAAAATATGGAGAAAAGAGGGAGCTAGCAGGCAAACCATAAAAGAAAGTGAATTTAGGATTTAGGGTGTTAATGTAGGGTAAGGAAAGAGCAATGGATAGATTAAAGAAGGAAGGTCCAGAGCCTCATTGGGAAACAGAGAGAAGGAGTACTCTGACCCAAGCCTGCTGGAATGCTTCATATCAGCCATTTGCTTTTTGAAAGGTTGACAAGTAACACACGCCAAAGACTGGAGATGGAATTATAGCCTTCATTTATGTATGTTTTCAAAGTACTTTGTGTTTAAAGTAGTACAAAGCACAGAAACCTGCTGGGATAGCTGCAAGGCTGCAAAGCCATTAGCAACTACCCTTTAAAGCTGTTAAAAGGTAGTGCACCAGTCACAGTTGAGAGAGCTGCTGACACACTGTGGAAAGGCCAAAGTCAGCCAAAACCCCAGGGAGCTGAGGAGACTGGAGGGCTGCAAAGCAATCAGCCACTGCCTCTGAGGCTCTGGGTATTTCTAAAGGCAATTTCTTCTAGATTTCATTCCCAGATCCAATTGCCACCACAGCCATGGGTAGCAATTAACACTTAGTAGGCACAGGAAAGTACCCTTCATTACAATTAGCTTTTACAGATCAGTTTAAGTAATAAATTTCACACATCGCTGTGAAATCAAAAACCAAGCTGTGTGAGCCCAGCGATTGGATTTTGAGGTGAAACCAGTGTGAAATCCGGAGCACTTCTGTTTCTTGCAAGCTGATAGTTCAGTAAGAGTGATGCCTTCAGAGCCGTGGTGCAATGGAATGACAAGCGCTGACAGAGAAAATGAACTACTTCAGACATGTATTTTACATTTATGGATAAACTAAGGAAAAGGGGTGAAATTTCTAAGTGGCATTTGAAATTTAATTAGCTCTCAATTAACAGCTTATGGCAATATTCCCTAACACTGGCATTTAAGACTCTTTGAGACTCAAAGTGAATGAAAAGAAGGAAGTAAGGGCTAGGTATAAAATAGTATGACTCTGTTTGTTTATTTCTCTGTGATGTAGATTCAGACAAAATAGTAGGATAACATAACACTCAAGCATTAGAACCCAAAGTGTGGAGACCCATGATTTTATGTCTATTTTGCCTTGCTTAATTTAAGCTGGTGGGGGCTCTTGGAAGACTGAATAGGTACCTTGAGTACTTTTTATTTAGTACTTGATCATTGCTCATTTTTCTCTTCCTTAATTATAACATTGCAAATTGCTTATCCTTAAACAATTCCTTTAGGCTCTGCAAGCCATATTTCCCAATATTTTAAATTAAATGAATATATCATGGCCATAGACCTATTTTTTTTTCATAGTGGAACACTGGAACTGTTAAGGTGGCAAAATGGGGAAATTTTTGAAAGTATGTGGTAAATAGTTGAGTGAGTAAGAGTAGGACTTTATTAAAATAAAAAACGTGATATCTGTGGACATGCTTATGATGTATCTTATTTAATTAAATAACCAAAGCTGACTTTGAGAACTCTGGCATAGAACCGGTCTCCAGATTTTGTATTTGCATGTAAAGGAAATTTTTCTCCTCCTGGAAGAAAAAGTAATGGGAATTTTGGTGATGACAAGTGTTTTCTGTCTCAATGGGACCGTCAATTCTAAGTGAAAAAGACAACAAATATACCTAAATCTCTGGACAAATGTCCCAGGTTTCAAGTACTCACCGTGATGCAGGACAGATTGAAAGAATTTGTTTTGGGATATAGGAACTGAAGGGAGAAGTGATGTTCCAATACAGTAAAATGCCCCCTGCCTTGCCCCTAGAAATTTAGGGATGGGGCCCTAAAACCTGAGGGAGGTTGCTTGGAGGAGAGAGAGCAGTTTGTTTAGAATAGTATTTTTGCTGCTATTGGCCACAGTCACTAAAAGACACAGCCTCTCTATGAAAGAGTATGGAACCATAAGAGAGTCACTGTTAGCAAAGAACTGACTTCAGCGAAATGGCGCTGTGAGAGAGACGTTGGGATATCAGCAAGGAGGAAGGGAATCCAGGAATTAGGATGTTTGTAGCTCCGGTGCCGTTCCTGGGGCCAATAGCGCTGTGATGGCTGCTCAAGTTTTGTTGGCTCTCAAGCTAGTTTGTCCAGGAGAAATGAATAAGGATGTATTTCATACAAAGTGGAGTGCTATAATGTATTTTATCTTTTATCTAAAAAATAAACGCATTTGTTGGGAGTATTTGTACCAGTTTAAGGAATGATGTTATTTTGCCAGCTGATCTTTTGTGTGTATGTGTGTGTGTGTGTGTTATATATATGTTATATATAATATATAATATACATATTATATATTATATATATATAATTTAAATTCCATATCTTCCATACGCATTGGTTATACCATTAACAGAATGCCTGAAGTGATTCATCTATTTATTGGTCTTGGGAGTAGCTATCATACAGTTGGACAACAGGTTCCCACAGCACAGATTGCTTATTTTGTTGGATTCCACTATCCTTTTGTAAGAATGTTGAAATTCTAGATTTGTTTATTTCACATTTTCCTATGGGGCAGGGAGTGACAGTCTTTCCTAAATAGTGGACCAATACATGTTTTGATCTCTGAGGGTCAGGTGGCTCTGCCTGGGCTGATCCTCAAGGGTCAGCTGCATTGAGTAGATACTGACTACCTTTCTATGCTAGCACAACATCCTATCCACTCACTTCAACCCCAATAACTTATTTTGTAATTTAAAAAATGAACATAGCTAAAAATCAAAGAATATGTATAATGAGATTCCTTTTGTCTTGTGGATGACAAACTCATCCTGTGATAGTGACTCCTGAGCTTTGATAAGAACCTAGAGGCAAGAATAGAGACAGACTGGAGTGATGCGGGTCGAAGGTTGAGGAAGGAGGAATGGAAAAAAATTATTAAATATCAGTAAGCGTGTTCTTCTTCAAAGGATAATAAATTGGTAGTTTCTTTCAAAAGATAAGCCATAATTTTTAAGAATGACATATGTGATAGTATATCTGTCATTGAAATAATGTAAACATTATACTTCCAATTGAAGTACATTTTAGACTTTTTTAAAAGGATTGGAGGTGTAAGAACGATTTTCCATGATTTTTCCAGATAGTTTATGACTAGTTACCCTTGCAGTTTCTAAAGAAGGAATATGATTATAGTTTCGGATATGATTGTCTATTCCCACAAAAATCATCACATGCCTCAAAACAATTTTATTCTTTATTTCTAGTGGCACCAAAAGAACTAACATTTAGAGAGGTAGGGTTTGTTACTCAAAATTTCAAAAAGAGCACTGTGATTATAATTTGCTTTTTTCCTAGCATGCAGTAGGATTCATCTCCTTAAAGCTAGGCATAACTGTTTGAGTTGGCAAATAAAATGTGAATGAAAATGATGCCTTTAACTACCAGTGCACAATTCTCTATATGCTCTTTCCCTGTTGTAGCAAAGTATTGATGATCCAGTGGGTAGAATCTTGTTAACTTGCATTTCTGAGTAAGGAAAACTTGGAACAGAACCCACAGCTGATCCATGATGGACACACAGCATGAGTGAGCAACAAATGTTCATTGCATTATATCACTATGAAATCGAGTTTATTTGCTACTACTAACTAAACTTATAATTGATGTAATTACTTAACTTCTTTGCATTTAGGTATTTATTTAAAAACACAGCTTTCACATCAAACAAACCTGGGTTCAAATCCTGGCTCTGCGATTTTTCAGTGAGGTGACATTGTCGAGATTCCCAACTTCTCTGAACTTCCATTTACTTATTTATGAAGTGGGAACTATGGTATCTGCTTCACTAGGTGGCTGCTTGGATTACAGTGAGACACATAAAGGACTGGGCATAGTTCCTAGCATACCGTATTGAGCTACACAATATATGGTAGCTTTTATTGTAATTATCTCTCAGAGAAGGCTATACCTTAAGCTATTTCAGGTTACTTATGATGACATCAAGTTCTAACTTGAGGCCAGATTTTAAGTTAATGTTTCCACTAATGTAACCCCATGCATACTATGAATGTTATAAAGCCACAGATTTAGGCCAAATTATAGTGACAATTTTTATGAATCCATTTTAGCATCCTGAGCTTGGTAATTTTGATAAATGACTCTTTCAAAAACTTGGCTTTAATAGTGACTGAAAATGATCTAGAGCTGAGTAATTGTACAAAAAAATTCCTGTGGCAAAGCTTAGAAGTAAAGGGCCTTAAAATATTGTTTTAAAGGCAAGTATTTTTACTTACATTGTAAGTGTTTTTTGTTTATTTTTTCAACAACATCAGATCCAACTTTCAAGATTTTTATTCTTAAAGGAAAAAGTGTAAGAATAAAAATCGACTGTAGAATAATGATCTTTTGTATCATATGGTGGCATTGCTTTGGGAAATTGTTACTCTCAAAAACCACTTGATTCTTAAAAATAATCAAATTCACAATAGCTATAAGAAACAAAATGTATGAACTGGTTAGTGTGAATGACATAATTATTCACCACTTAAATAATTCCCGATGTCTATGATACTTACTTTAATGACACCAGGATAATATTATTGAAGAACTATATATGAAGGAAACAAAGATTGTTGGATGATTGGATGTCAATGCCTGCTACTGTTTATTAGAGAAAAAGCATGAAACAAAGATAGGCTCTCTAGGAACTATAATCTAATTGGGAAATCAAAGTATACATTCCTTCTTCTTTAAAAGTAAATGTGTGCAATTCACATGATAATTGTATCAGCGTTTAGAAGAGAGAAAAGGATTTAGACCGGGCTGTCCTCAAAGTGTGGTTCAGGAACACCTAGGGCTTGCTGAGACTTCTCAGGGGATCCACAAGGTCAAAAATGTTTACATAATAATAAGAAGATATTATTTCCCTTTTTCACTTTCATTTTCTTCAGTGTATGAGACATTTGCCAGAGGCTAAATTAGGTCTCATGATACCTTCTCTTTGACAGCTAATGGAATGTGTACTTTGTATATTCATGTTTTAAAAGTTCTCAGTTTTAATTTATTTTTATTGACAAATTATAACACATTTCT
>RJWJ010046171.1:0-11458 GCA_004363605.1 Indri indri | reverse complement strand
GAATTCCTGACTGATGAGGAAATATCAACTTGGTGCACTCAAGGACATTTACATTATGATGACCATGGGGTTTATGGACATTTATAACTTTTTATAATTTCCATATTGCATTTCTCATAGTATGGACAACTTTTTTGCCACTAACTGAATTCTCCAGACGCTCACACGTGAAATTTCAAAAGAAAAGCCACAAATACGAAGTCCTGAAGACGTCGAATAATCATTTTACAAAGCAGTTTTCTGAATGGGGATTAGTTGGTGATTGTTTGTAACAAATACGCTAACGCTTTAGAAATGTCAGTATTTTTGTAATTATTTCTACCTCCAAATATATATATATATTGTCTTTCACTGGATAATGTGTGTAGATTTTTACATGTGCCTTATTTGACAATGCTTATGTCTTGTTTTTGCTCGTCTCATTCGAAGTTCTTTTTTATTACGTTGGTTTAAAACTGCAGCTGTATAGGTTATATAGCTTTCATTTTATTGCTATTTGAAGCAGATGTTCACCAATGTCAACAAGAACTCAACCTGAATCTAAAGGTGGCATTCCATATACTGACACCCCCCAGGTCCTCTCAGATACTTCTGCTAAAGCACGTTTGTTTGGCTAGGCACTAAGTTGTTTTCCAGTGAATAGTAACGAAAGAAGCCCATGTCCTGCTCCGTGGATTAATTCCTTCCATTCATTTCCCGACCGCACTAATCGTGCTCATTACTTTGCCTAATCTCGTGCATGTTTTCATTGATTTCCCTCTCCTGGCTTTTGCTTCTCTTGACACTGTTGCCCAGTCACTTCTGCTCCAGTTCTCTTCCTCTCTGAATAGCAGTTTATTCCTGCCGCAACTCCACGCATCAGCAAGATGTCAGGGGCGCTTTTCTAGCCTGGCAGAACAGATTAACTTAGAGCTATTTCACTTCAGAGCAGACTGAATGTGACTTCCTATTAAGGCAGCATTAGGCACTGCATGGAAATAGGTCATTACCTTTAAACTCTTATCCAAATATAATTTGCCAGTTTCCGGAATTTCCAGTACAGGACCGCCTAAAGAGAGAGCCATTGTTCAATTCCAATTCAGTGTGGGTGACAGAGTGAAAGTTAGAAGAAGTAAAGTTGTCTATTTGATATTTAACTCTTTGTTAAATCTTTCTTTACCTTTCTGCCTGTCAGTCTATATTGCTGTTTTTATTATACATCAGTTTCTTTGTATAACTCGTGAGTTTCAAGTGTTTTGTTTTTACTATGTAAATATCATTATAAATAAACTTATTTATAAATGAAAGATTTGTTAATTTTTGGAGATCATACTTTTCAAGGCATCCTAACTTGTGAAGAGGCTAGGTAATTTAACCCTCTGCATTTAGGAGGTGAATGAAGTTCTCATAGTGCTTATTTAGATACTATAGATTCTGAGAACTCATGGCTTAGTAGACTTAACCCAATCTTGAAGGTATATTGAACAGACTCAATATAGTTTAGCGTTACAGGACTAAAAGGACTCTTCAAATGTTAATCCTACCTCCTAGTACATCACCGTACCCAGATTACTTAGTCAAATCATTGGGAACATTACTTTTTAAAATCTCGTGATGGATTTCTCATAACTTTTTTGTATTAATGTATTTTCAATGATAGGCTATTTCTTTTGTTGTTATATCCATATTTTTATCTCTGATGATATGTAGTTGGGTTCTTCGTGTAATGCTCTAATTATGTCTTGGGTTTAATAAAAGTATTTGTGATCTGAAGTTGTATTTTCACACCCTTTTTAATATTTATAAACCCTCCCTCTTCTTACCCTTAAAAATAGCACAAATGATATTATCTTATGTGCTTACGATTGTTTATCAATAAATCAGAATTTCTTACTTAGGATGTATTCTCATTATTCCCTTCATAGGGCCGATGCCAGTGAATACTGTGATCATGATCAGCAAGGAGCAAATGAAGCCACAATTGTTGGAGTAATATCTTGACCAAGTGAAGTGACCTTTTTTTAAATGCAAGTCACACAGCGATAAAGGTGCCTTTGTTTTTATAACTGGTTGGAACCCCATAGATGTATAACTTTATGCCAGTAGATATTTATATTGAAACATTACTATTGTTCCTAGCACTTAGTGTTATCGTATGGTAGAGAGAGAGAGGTATGAGGAGATTCGGTTTCCATTTGTGTGACCTTATGTGCAACCTTTAAGCAGTTTATAAAACTAAGGAGTTGACTCTTCTAACTTTTTTCCCCAAAATGTTTTTTTTTTTTCCTAAATAATGCAATTTCTGCTCTGATTCCCCCACCCAGCCACTTCCCTCTTTCTCTGTAAGCAAGAAGACATTTAATTTGGGTACAGGATGAGATAGGAATATGTTCTCCTTCATTGCAAAAAGACAACCTAAAGGTTATGATGGTGCTAAATATTTCCTCATGAAACTTGCTAAGGTTGCATTTTATATTTGAATTATGATTTGTATAAACACATAGGACTGATTGTCTTACTTTGAATTTTCATAATTTTGTATAAGCATTGGCTTTATCACTTTTACTAAATTCTGTTTTCATTAAAGCTTGTCAGAATTTAATAATGTGGGCTGGGCGTCGCGGCTCACGCCCATAATCCTACCTAGCACTTTGGGAGGCTGAGGCAGGAAGGTCACTTGAGGCCAGAGTTAGAGACCAGGCTGAGCAACATAGTGAGACCCAGTCTCTACAAAAATAGAAAAATCAGCGATGTATAGTGTCACCTGCCTGTAGTCCTAGCTACTCGGGAGGCTGAGGCAGGAGAATTGCTTGAGCCCAGGAGTTTAAGGTTGCTGTGATGATGCCACTGCACTCTACCCAGGGCTACAGAGTGAAGTCCTGTCTCAAAACAAACAAAAAAAGAATTCAGTAATGAGGAGGAAAATGACCATGCATAAGAGGGAAGAAAAGTTATTACCTGCATTATTGAGAGGAGTATTTGAACTTTTGTTAAAGGTAATTTTTCTTTATACTGCCTTGATTGCATGATGGGAGGGCACTGTAATGAGATTCACTTCCATCCTATTATCATTTGTTAACAGTCACTAATGTCAAGAAAATTCCATGCAAAGACTCAGGGTACTTGGGAAATGTATTTTCTTTTTATGTTAATCCTTAATAATTTATAAAGTATTTAACATTTTCCTCTAATTTGATAGAACATTGTTGAGAGGTAAGAAACATCTTACGTAAGATCATACCTATCTGGGCTTTTCCTTTTCTTTCTTTCTTTCCTTTCCTTTCTCCTTCCCTTTTTCCTCCCCTTTTTCCTTCCCTTCCCTTCCCTTCCCTTCCCTTCCCTTTCTCCCTTCTTTTCCTTCTTTTCTTTCTTTTCTCTCCCACACCCTCTCTTCTTATTTGGCTTCTCCAGTCTGTATTCTCTTTCCTCTGCACTGCATTTCAAGTGTAACACCGTTTGATTCATTAGTGTGTTTCCATGTATTGTGTGACATACTAACAGTACAATGTTATAATGTTAACATATAAATTAAACTAAAATTTGATGTTCTGATACTATATTTTAAAATGGATTTCTGGGGGATAATCTAAATGTTATCTGGAAGATTCTGTTGAAATGACTTATTTATATAGGCAGTTCTTGTTTTCCACAGTAGCATGGAATTGTAAAAATGATTGAAGTCGGCCGGGCGTGGTGGCTCACGCCTGTAATCCTAGCATTCTGGGAGGCCAATGCGGGCGGATTGTTTAAGCTCAGGAGTTCGAGACTAGCCTGAGCAAGAGCGAGACCCTGTCTCTACTAAAAATGCAAAGAAATTAATCGGACAACTGAAAATATATAGAAAAAATTAGCCGGGCATGGTGGCGCGTGCCTGTAGTCCCAGCTACTTGGGAGGCTGAGGCAGGAGGATCGCTTGAGCCCAGGAGTTTGAGGTTGCTGTAAGCTAGGCTGATGCCATGGCACTCTAGCCCGGGCAACACAGTGAGACTCTGTCTCAAAAAAAAAAAAAAAAAATGATTGAAGTCGAAAGTGTTGAAAACAATAGTCACTGGGGAAAATTGTGATTATCATGACCTTTGAAAAATCTTGTCAGCACATTGAAAACACTCTTATTGTTGGTTATGAATGTAGAAGTAAATGAAAAAAATAGTAAGATTAGTACAGTAAGTCCCCGCTTATCTTCAGTTTCACTTAGCTACGGTCAACTGTGGTCCAAAAATATTAAATGGAAAATTCCAGAAATAAGCAATTCGTTAGTTTTATTCATTCTGAATAGCATGATGAAATCTCGTGCCTTCCCACTCCATCCCATCCCACCCAGGACGTGAATCCTCCCTTTGTCCAGCGTGTCCACACTGTCCACCCGTTAGTCACTTAGTGGGCGTCTCGGTTATCAGATTGAAAAACATGGTATATGTAGGGTTCCATACGATGCATGGCTTCAGGCATCTGCTAGGGGTCTTGGAACATAGCCCCCGTGGATAAGGATATTATTTTTACAAATTAGCAACAGCACTTTGGTACTGTCGCATGTCACTTACAAGTGCGCATCTTTTTCATACCCTGGCAAATTCGCACAACTTCTAGGTTTGGATCAGCCTCCCAACATTTTAATCTCTGTTCTTCTTCTTTTTTTTTTTTTTTTTTTCAATAGGCTTTATTTTTTAGAGCAGTTTTAGCTTCGCAGGAAGAATATATCCCCTGTCCACACATGCATGGCCTCCCCTACTATCAACATCCTGCAGCAGATTGGTAAATTTCTTAGGCTTGATGATCCTCTGTTGCCACATCATTGTCGCCAAAGGCCATAATTTACCTTACGGTTCATTCTTGGTGGTGTACATTCTGTGGGTTTTAACAAATGTATAATGACATGTGTCCACCATTATGATCATACAGAATGGTTTCACTGCCCAAACCTCTGGGTACCACCTGTTTGTCCCTTTCTTTCCCCAATCCTGCAACCACTGATCGTTTACTAGCTGTATAGTTTTGTCTTTTTCAGAATATCACGTTGTTGGAATCAAATGGTACATAGCCGTTTCAGATTGGTTTCTTTCACTTGGCGATACGCATTTAAAGTTTCTCCATGTCTTTTCCTGGCTTAATGGCTCATTGCTTTTTAGCACTGGATGATATTCTGTTGTCTGGATGTACCACAGTTTATCACTCCATTCACCTATTAAAGGATATCTTCATAGCTTCCAGCTTTGGCAGTTGTAAATAAAGCTGCTATAGATATTCATATGCAGGTTTTTGTGTGGACGTGTTTTCGGGTCATTGGGGTTAAATATCAAGGAATGCAATTGTTGGATCTTAGGGTAAGAATATATTTAGTTTTGTTAAGAAACTGCCAACTGTCTTCCAAGGTGGCAATAACCGTTTGTATTCTCATAAGCAATGAACAGGAGTTCCTGTTGGTCCGCATCCTCACCATCATTTGGTGGTGTCTGTACTTTGGATTTTCACCGTTCTGATTGGTGTGTAGTGGTATCTCATTTTAATTCGCAGTTCTCTGATGGCATTAGATTGGGCACCTCTTCATCTGCTTCTTGCTACCTGTGTATCTTCTTTGGTGAGGTGTCTGTTGCGGTCTTCTGCCCGTTTTTTTAATCAGGTTGTCTTCTTGTTGAATTCTGAGAGTTCTCTGTGTATTTTGGATAATATCTCTCCAGCATTATGGCTTTTTGTTCTTTTGCTGCACTTTCGTGTTTGTTGGTGAGTCCCCTCTTTTGATTACTCACTTTTGTGAAATGTCCAACAGATGTATCACTCGGAAACAAGCAGACGGTACAGCTACACACTTGGCTGCCTTTGCGTGAATCGCAGATGTGCAGTGACCAGTCACTGGCAGTCCGAAAGAAGCGACGTGATTGGTCATTGGTCATGATGTGCATCCGTTATTTACGTAGTGATTTGTGGACTGACAAACCAGCAGCAAAGTCTGTATTTCATGCGATTACAGTTAATAGGCTACGGTCGCAGAAGTCCAAACCACTTTTTTTGGAAACTGGTGTTAACCATTGTGAATAAAATTCATGCCTATTGGAACCGCTGTAAGGCAAGGTATTATGAACTATTTTTCCTCGATTACAAAGGATGTGAAGTTATTCTGGAAAAAAAAAAAAGATAATGGAAATGACATGCGGGTTGGTTTGTTTCCTTTGTTAAGCAGAATATGGCTAAAGTGAAAGTCTTGGTGGAGCTGGAGAGGGGAGTGTGGATTATGTAGCAGACCGTAGCTGTCTTCCCTGGAGAGACGCTGGGAAGAACCACCAAGCTTGAAGGCCGTGTGTACCTGCTAGAGTTTGGTTTGGGGCCTCCGTCGTATCCAGGCAGCGATGGCAGGAATGGCTTGGACTTTCTTCTGTAAAGCCACCAGCCTGGGATGGATGTCCAACAAGTCAGGTTTAAAGACCAAAAGTGTGGTGCTGCAAATATCCCAGTAGAAATCTGCCCAGGTTACCTAGTTTAAAGACACAAACTTTTCATTCGAACAGAAAAGGTGTAACATTATCAGCATTCCAAAATTAAACTTAATTTCCTAATCTAAAAGATCGTTTCTTTTAAACTCAAAACAGTCGTGTTATTACAAGAGCAAAATGCGTGTATGATAGAGATTTAGATAATTACAGATAACATAATACTTCCAACACCCAGAGGTTTCTATTAACATTTTAGTGTATATTTTTCCATGCAGATGGATAGATGGATTTTTACTAACATGAAATCTTACTCCTACGTAACCTGATCCAATCTCCACCTGTCTGTGACAGTATATTTTCCTCTAATAATCAATCCATATTTTTCCATCTGTTCCAAAAATCTCCTTTACAGGACAAAGCTAGGTCCATTCCAGATCTGTGCATTTCATCTGGTTATGCCTTCTAGACCCTCTTCTGAACAGCACCCTTCTGTTCATGTCACTGAATTATGGAAGATTCCACACAAGTCTTAACAGAATGTCTTATCTTCAGGATCTGTGTGACTATTTCATCTTGTTTACCTTGTCCCTTTGTACTAGATAATATGAAGGAATAGGGTGCAAGTTATTCCTAAGAGTTTATAGTTTTAAGTGAAATATTTTTGGCTAAAATACATTATATTGCATCATAGGTACGTGCCCCATTAGTGGTATGCTGAGATGGGCCACCGGGTTAGAGGATGACAGGCTGGTCCTACCCTTGCACGGTGAGTGTTTTTTTCCTTTGTGACTAGGAACTACTCTGTATTATGTTACTTTGGTTCCATATGAATATCAAAGAGTGAAGTTTAATGTGAACTATTCTTAGTTTTCTTTTAATATGGAATTTAATAAAGCCGATTGCTAGTGTTTCATGAACTTGCTTACTAAACATCTGCCAGCCAAGAGGGGGATTGGTTAGAAAAGTCAGAGCAGCCAATATGTATTGATCACCTACTGTGCGCCACACCCAGGCCTAGGTTTGGGGGTTGACTGGACAGCAAGCTATGACACAAGCCCCTTCCCTGTTGCAGCTTTTGTTTTAAAAGGGGAAAGACGCTCAAATATGCAAACTGACAGGGGTGATGAGAAGTAAAGTGACGAGATGGACTATCCGGTGGTCAGGGAAGACCTTTAAGAGGTAACATGTAAACCAAGGCTTAAATGACAAAAAAGGACCCAGACATGCAGCGATCTAGGGATTCAGCATCCCAGGTGCGGGGACCAGCAAGTGTGAAGGCTCTCGGGTGGGAGAGGGATTTGTGTCCCAGAAACACACACACGCCGATGTGTTCAGAACACTACGAGGAAGGGAGAGAGTGCTCAGAGATGGGGTCGGAAGATGTTTACAAAGGAATTTTAGTAGGAAACGGGGAGGGGGGAGTCTTTAAAAGTGATTCAATCAATAGGACAGGGAGAGGAGCCTTTTAGGAAAGGCCATGAGGGGAGTCGGGGTGTGTGACAAGGTTGAGTTGAGAGAAGAAGTGGCAAAAGCGTGCTCTGCGTCACCCGGAAGGGCCGAACCAGGGCAGAGATGAGAGTGAGTATCAGAGTGCTACAAAAAAGCAACCTGAGCCGTGTCTCCTAGGACACAATCTCCTTGAAGGCAGGGACCCTCACGTACCAGAGCATTTAAATTAGATACCGATTTGATTTGGGGGCAAGGCTACTCATAGATGGTGGTGTGCTCCTCTCTTAGAAAGCCTGTGGTATCCGGTGGTCTCGGGTTTTGTGATTATTGGTGGCCAGTATGTGAGGCATTAATTCTTTGAGGGTTGGAAAGCGGTGATAGTTTATTTCAGTCTTTCCTTTTTGTTTCTTAACTGGAATACTTGTACGAAGAGAAACTTTTTCCAACTGACTGAGGTGCAATAATGCTTTTTCCTTTGTCCTAAGTTAAAGTGTATCGTGAGTGTATACTGTGTTCTCTAGCGCAAGTTCAGGAATAAGATGTTTACTTAACCTTCCTGATCTGACGTCTCTATCTCCTTTCTCCCACACCGAAGATCTCGGTTCTCAATGGCATCAACATAATTTATTTCTACACCCACGATAAAGGTATAATAATGCCAGGAAAACAATACCAGTAGTGCCTAGTACCCCTGCGATATGGTTACTGAAAATAGAGTATGAGTTTTATTTTTTGTTCTCAGAGAATATGTCTTGAGATGTTTAATCAAATTACTGTGTTTTACAAATGATGACTGATATTTCTCGAAATAGTTCTTCACTAACAGAGTACATGTGCATTCTCTGTGTGCTCTCTGCATCTCTTTGGCACAGTTGGGTTCATTGGTTTCATTTTGCTTTTGATTTTAAAATTTTTGTTGTTGATACATAATTACATAAAATATGTTATGGTCCCAAAGTCAAATCTACTGAAACAGTCTTACTTAAAGAAGTCTCAGCTCTTGTCCCTGCTATATACTCTATTCTCTCCCTATGGGTAATATTTTTTCAGTAGGTTTTTGTAAGTTTTTGGCTTATCCTTTTATATTTGCTTATATCTTTTAAGATATAAAACATACTCACAGAATTACCAATAAGCCACTCTTTTTCCCCTAAATATGTGTCCAAATCTTGTAGAAGACGAGGTGCTTCATGTGTGAGCAGCTCATTAAACATCTGATCCTAGAAGAGAGAGAAAATACCACTTTAAGAATAATGAGAAGAAAAATAATATGGTTTGCAGAGGAAGTAGATGTCTCCATTTTTACTTTCCCATTGGATTTCAGAAATGAAGAGAATAGCTGCATTTTTTTTTTTCCAAATGTGTGAGACTATATATAGAGATTCAGGTCTGATTCTCTATAGATCTTAAATTTTGTCACCAGTTCTTACAGTTTCCTTGGTATCATGACTAAATATTTTATAGGTAAAACATTTTACCTATAAAATATTTTTTATGATTTTTATCTTAATTTTTTATTAATGAAAAATTTATTCATTGTGTTTTTAGATTTCTAAAATTTCCCTTTCTTAACCTAGCTCCCTTAAAGTTAAATAATATAACTGAAAGTAAAGAAATTCATTTTATTTTATAAGGCTACACTCCTCCAGTTTGGCAATTAGTCATTTCATCATTGCATTTAACAGATAGGATCATAATGAATCATTATGTATTTTTTGTATTTCCCTCTTTGGCCTGCCACTGTGCCTTAGTAAGAGATTTGTCAACCTTGAATATCATATAAAATGTGTCATCCAGTTTACCCCCCTTTGATATATTATGTAACTAATATTATAAACCAAATATTAATATCCTTAGGAAAAAATATATAAAACAATATGTAAAACATCCATTTTTAAAAATTGTTTTCATACTATTACTTAAAGCTCTGAAGACCAGAGAATTTATTCATGTCCTCTTTCTTGATAAGAAGTGTTTCTTTATATCTAAAAATTTGGACTGGTCTGAATCTTGGTTATGAAATATTAGCCAAACTCAAAAATATAAACTATATATCACTTATTAATATGTATAATGACATATAATGAAATCCAACCTTTATTAAGATAAGTCAGATAGTGGCTAACGACCTCACCAATTTGCTGATTTACTTCCTGTTATGATTATGACTTGGCTAGATGATTTAGATTACCATAACATAACGCCTTATATTTGTAGAGTTCAGTTTGCACAAGCATCATTACCTACAGGTTGACCTAATCCAAAATCGAAATGCTTCAAAATAAGAAACTTTTTGAGCTCTGACATGACACTCAATGGAAAATGTTCATTGGAGCATTTCGGATTTTGGATGTCTGAATTTGGAACCAGTAAGTATGATGCAAATATTCCAAAATCTGGAAAAAAAAAAATCTAACATCCAAAACACTTCTAGTCCCAAACATTTTGGATGAGGGATATTCAACCTGTAGTTACATATGTTTGCCAGATCTATAAGCTGAAGCTTAGAAAGTTTGTCATTATTTTGACTTTATGCTCTTTATATAAGGTACTCTATGGTTAATATGTTCATAGTTTTAAATAAAACGTAAGTGTGAATACTGCTGCTGTTTACACGGATTTTGTGAGCTGAATGAAGGGCAGTGGGCCCAGAACCACGTGGCACTTGCCACAGCTCGGCTCAGCATGTCGCAAGTACTGTAGTGGCCATCTTGGCTTTCCTGAAAGAGCTAGAAACAAACACGAGGCAGTTGAATGGTGCAGGGTGTGGCTTCTGGATGGATTTTCAAAAACTCCTGTGTGCGTGCCTGGGGAATTCTGTTCTTCTAATGTGCATTTCCACAGCTTCAGGTACACCAGTGTTGTGTGTATGCAGTGCCAAATAAAACTGTCATACTATCCTGTGTTATTGGCTTATCCTTTAGCCTAGGGTCTCTTTACAAGTTTGGTGAATTATTTCACTATAATGAAATGTACACTAACAGCATAACCGTTATTGTTTAAGGTTCATTTTAAAGAACACCAAAATAATATAAAGAAGAGGAAATTTGATTATACATCATTGTTTTCCAGATGCATATTTTTAAAAATATGTTTCCTGGGCTGGGCACAGTGGCTCACACCTGTAATCCTAACACTTTAGGAGGCCAAGGTAGGAGGACCACTTGAGACAGGGAGTTCGAGACTAGCCTGAGCAACATAGTGAGATCCTGTCTCTACAAAAAATATAAAAATTAGCTGGGTGTAGTGGTGCATGCTTGCAGCCCCACCTATTGGGGAGGCCAAGGCAGGAGGATCACTAGAGCCCCGGAGTTTGAGGCTGCAGCGAGCTATGACCATGCCATTGCACTCTAGTCTGGGCAACAAGAGTGAGACCCTAACTCAAAAAAAAAAAAAAAAAAGTTTCCTGATTATACTTGGTGAACTCAGAAATTTCCTGCCTCCTGTTTCACAGAGTTATAGAGCAGGAAATATTTTTTGCCCTAAGAAATTGTTGCTATAGTCTTGTAACAAATGACTTCTAGGGGTTAAGGGAGGTTTGTATATATCTCCAAAGCATTATTTTCAAGTGCATGCTACCAACTCATTTTGTATTGGAAGCAGAG
>RJWJ010046170.1:0-11466 GCA_004363605.1 Indri indri | reverse complement strand
CTTTTTTTTTTTTTTTTTTTTGAGACAGAGTCTCACTCTGTTGCCTGGGGCTAGAGTGAGTGCCATGGTGTCAGCCTAGCTCACAGCAACCTCAAACTCCTGGGCTCAAGCGATTCTACTGCCTCAGCCTCCTGAGTAGCTGGGACTACAGGCATGCGCCACCATGCCTGGCTAATTTTTTCTATATATATTTTTAGTTGTCCAGATAATTTCTTTCTATTTTTAGTAGAGACGGGGTCTCGCTCTTGCTCAGGCTGGTCTTGAACTCCTGACCTTAAGCAATCCACCGGCCTCGGCCTCCCAGAGTGCTAGGATTATAGGCATGAGCCACTGCGCCCGGCCCCTAAGCACATACTTTGATTAATTGTACTGCTTCTTGTTTGAGGTGTAATAAACTAAACTTTTGATTCAAAATCGGATATTTCATATTTAATGACCTAATATAAATCCATGTAATGAATTACAGCTAGATAGGAGGAATAAGTTCCAGTGTTCTATACCATTGTAGGATGACTATAGTTAACATTATATAATTTCAAATAGCTAGGAGGATATTGAACACAAAGAAATGTTTGAGGCGATGGATATGCTAATTACCCTGATCTAATCACTACACATGTATCAAAGCATCAGTCCATACCCCATGAATATATACAATTATTCTTTGTTATTTAAAAAAACCCACATAACAAGTAGTAAAGACTGTCAGATGCCTTGATGCAATCAATATACCCAACTAGCATTTCCCTGATATACACGCGCCTTGACAAAAGATAAACTGAGGTCGGGCACAACTTGAACTGAGTAAGTCCGAAGATCACATCAGGGTTGTTTTTTGTTTTTTTGTTTAAGTATCGTAGCTCCAAATTTCATTACTTATTCTAGCCAGATATAACTGAAATAAAGGTATCCGACTTTGCTGAATTCAGGTTGTTTTTCTAGACCTAGATCAAATTCACCTTTAGGAGAGAGGACCAAGAATTTGCCACTGCACAAACAAATGAACAGGTGAAAAGGACTAGATTGAGACAGCTGGGACATGTGCCCCGAAAGAACAGAGAGCAAGTATGAGCTACGTTTATTGTGCAAGTCTGTGTTGCTGTAAACAAGAGTCAACTACAATGCATTCTGTTTCTGCATTGTTAACCTTGAGAAATGTGAAAACCACCATGGGAAGAAGAAAATGCTGTATTAATGTAAGGTGACAATTCTTAAGGTAAAATGAGACACTATAATAACACTTTTTCACACCCCAGCAATCAAGGTGACAAAACCAACAATCATTTTTTGTTTAATTCTTTTCCGACTCTACAGACATAATTCTGCTTTCACCTTCATCACATTTTCATATGGTTTTAACAGGGGAAACACTTCCTCTTCTAAGAATCTCTGTACCTGTTCCAAAGAGGAAAGCAACATAAGACAAAAGAAAATGTTAAGATGTAAGTACATAATACCTTTTCTAATGTCAACTGATATCACCGAGACCTAATGTGATAAAGCTTTTACTCCATCATTGAGCATCTGTTTTCCTCAATTGCCTATCAGAAATCTCTCCCTAGACACAGGCGACTCAACCCACATGCCCACCATCCTTCCCTACAAACCAACCCCGCCTGTGTTCTCTCAGTTGGTTCCACCGTTTCCACCCCCAAGTTATTAATAAAATCACCATGGCCTCTCCCCTCCCTCCTTTCCAGCCCTATTCAACCAGCCACTAAGAGATTAACGCCCCTCCTCATCTACCGCCACTGCCTTTGTCAAAGCCCTCATTGTCTATTGCTTACAGTAGCCTCTTCACTGGTCTCTCTACCTCCAAGTTTTAAGTCTTTAAAGTTCAACTTTGACGTAACACCTAAGTGATTTGAACATAAAGGACAAAGTCCTGTCCTCAGCTTCAAATCCAGTTACTACTTCTGGGGCACTTGCTTCTCCAGCAACATTCAACTGATTGTAGTCGCTGTCACACGTTAGAGGTCTACGCAGTTTGCCATCTCCTCCCAGCCTGGCCTTCCCAGGCTAACTCCTACTTGTCAGCTGAGACATGATGTCTTCTAGGACGTCTTTCCTAACTTCTACCACATTCTGCCTTAAAAGGGGTATCTTCTCCTTTGTGACCTCCCTACCCACCGAAAGATGTACTTCCCTCAATCCCTACATGTACTGCTTGGTCTAATAATGACGTGTTTACAAGTCTTTACCATTAAGTTTTGAGTTCCATGAAGACAAAGATTATCTATTCATCTTTAAATCCCCAGAATTAAATACAATACTTGAACACACACAGAGCACCTAGTATGTACTGAGTAAATGTTTTTGAATTGACGTTTCTAGTCTTTTCCAAAAGGTGAGCAGGAAAAATGACAAAATATTTACTGACCGTCTACTATGCACCAAGCACTATGCTAGGCATTTTAACCCTCATAACACCGCTATGAGATATATTATTTTGATGCTGTCAGACAGTAAATGCCAGAAGTCAGGACTGAACCTAGATCTACCTGACAGTAAAACCCAAGTCTTTGTCCTTTACAACATATTCTTGAGACCAAAAGAGAAGCCCAAGAAATCCACAAGGGGAAATACTTAAGGCAGCTCAAAATAGTCAAATCTTTACATTTTAGCCAGCAAGCGCCTCTGATTTCCATTCATTCTTTTTATTTTTCAGGACATCTAAGGCAATCTGATTTCTTTCTAACTAGCCCCATTCCCATCATAAAATAGAAACATCAAAGACAGTATGCCAGGCTCCTCAGCCCAGCAGTGTGAAAAGAGGGCATCTAGGGAAGAACCCCCAGAAGAGTCCTGATTGATGCTTACCTGCTGGGATGCACGACCAGTGAAAGAAGAAGGATCCAGTAAATGGTCCAAGTGGGCGTGAATGGGACTGAAATAGGCATCGGCCTGGATCCGCTCTATGAGGTCATTGTCACCCCCTTCCTGCTTAACCACAGCAGCTGCCTGCTGGGAAAGCACTCTGATTTTCTCATGGCAATCCTGGGAAGGCAGTGAAGTGGGGTCAGTTCACTACTAACAAGGCATATGAACATGCTTAAAAAGTCATCAGATACTTCACATCCATGCTGGTACACAACACTCCTCTAGACTAAAGTGGCTCCCTTCAGTCTGAGTCCACTAAGATCTCAACTCTCTGACCACATCTTCCGATGAACCGGAAATGAGTGCCCACCTTGCCCTGGGCTCTTCTTTACAGCCTTATGAACCTTTTGCTCTTGCTTCCAGCTCTCTTCCCATCACTTCCTATGGAATTTCAGACCTCACTCCTTCACTGAGAGTGGACTTTTTCTACAAGTGATTAAGTGATTGACTTTTAATAAACTGAGTTCACCACAATCACCTTCCAGAGATAGCAGAGTATGGTCACTGCTCTGTACCAACACTGTGACTGAAGGTAACACCTTCCTTCCTCCTTTTTTCTTCAGGGAGGAGAGAGCAGGACCGAAGGTGCACTCTCAATTTATCCAGGAGCATGAGGGGTTACAAACCTGGCGGCTACCCCCAGCTTTGACCATGGCCATGATGATATTCTCTGTGGCCATGAAAGGCAGCTCTTGCCGAATGCGCCGTTCAATTACCTAGAAGAAAAGATTAAATGAATGGCCAATCAAGATGCCTCAAGGTTACAAAGGCATACACACAGCAGGATACCAACTATCTCAAGCAAAATGCAGGAATACAAACTATAGTATTTATGGAGAGAGTAGTGGGTTGTTTTTGTTCCATATGGTACTTCTCAGTTTTCTTATTAATTCAGAGATTATTTTAAATTTAAAAAAAGAATATTGATTTAAGTAAGAAAGTTGCTTCAGAGAAATGATTCCTAAAACCAAAATGTGTTGCATTTCAATGCCCACTCTTAAGAGCTAAGTATATCATGGGAATGAACCAATCTGCTACGGACTTAAAAACAGGCAAATGGAGCCATTACCGTGCCTAGTCACACCAGAGGAGATGATTCGTGCTGGTAGATAGTTCAAGGCAATTGAAAGCACCATGTCCTTTTTCCTTCTTCTATAAATGTGTCTGTGAATTCCACAGAGCTCGTTCCCTAGAGCTTATGTCATGAACTCAAGGATATGCTAAGTTGGGACGAACTACTATTAGACCAGAATACAGCTCCCACAACACACTCCAGAGTAATCCTCTTCCCACATTCCAACCCTTCCCTAATAATTTACTTTGAGGCCTCTTACTTTGGGGTACACCACCAATCCTTCAGAAATGTTCTGCAGCGTATTCAATATAGTATCTGCAGTAAGAAATGCCTCAGCCAAACAGATACGTCTAGAAAACAAACAGCCATTCAGTTATCTCTTTAAACAAATAATTTCAGTGAAAAGCACGGTGTGTCCCAAGAGGCTGCCCTATTGATCTCTCATGCCATATGTACTCTAGACAATCTCCTTCAGTCTCATGACTCCAACTACCCCAATGTCCTCATGACCCTCAACTCTATCACCTCCAGTCCAGACCGCTTGCCCAGGCACCACACCTTATACCTGAGAGCTCCAATTGGTTGACCCATAGGCACCTCAAACCCCAAATTGAATTCGGGCACTTTCTCATTGCCTCCCACTTACCATGGCAAACCTGCTCTTCCTCTCCCTTGCAGCCCCTGCCTCAGTGAACGGCACTAGCACCCCCATCACTGGGTTCTTTATACTCACTCCAGCCAACCACCAAGGCTGGCCAATCTGCCTTTGACTCTGTCTATGTCCTTCCTCTCCATTTACATGGCCACTGTACCAGTGTGGACTTGGGACTTTTAAAGTAGCCTCCTAACTTGTTCTGACCTGATCCATGTCCCCTTACAGCTGATTCTAGAAAGTGTTGCCAAGGTGTTTTAGCAGGCATATCTCACCATGTCACACTTTGCTAAAAAGTTCTCAATGCCTGACTTATTCTGAGTGAGTTCACATGCCTTATTTCCATAGATAAACCCAGGATTATGCACAGATCCTAGAGAGCTGGCTTTAACTACACAACCATATCCACTCAAGAAATCTCAGTACAATGCGAGAGTAATGTGAATCTGCTTTAAATGATTACATACATAAAGAAGAAAACCATGTGCAAGCTGGTACCTTATTTATAGTTACATATGACTTCTGACTCACCTCATAATTAATCAAGATGTCACTGGGCCAAGACACCACATGTGATATCTATTTGCCTTCAGGATTAACAGTTAAACTTCTTTCCAGGGCCTGTAAGACCCTTCCTAGATGGGCTACCACCTGTGATCATGATCTGCCCCGTACTGACTTCCTTCCCCAGTGCTACGCAATAATTAGTAAATCCGTCAAGCGTTTTTTCTCCTACCTTTGTGCCTTTATACATGCTCCCAATTTTGTCTTTAAAAAAGGCCTATATTTCTTGTTTGTTTGTTTTTCTTTTTTGAGACAGAGTCTCTGCTGCCCCGGCTGGGGTGCAGTGGCTTCATCATAGCTCACAGCAACCTCAAACTCCTGGGCTCAAGCAATCCTCCTGCCTCAGCCTCCCAGGTAGCTGGGACTACAGGCACGTGCCACCACGCCAGGCTAATTTTTTCTATTTTTAGTTGCCTAGCTAATTTTGTTTCTATATTTAGTAGACACGGGGTCTCCCTCTTGCTCCGGCTGGTCTCCAACTCCTGAGCTCAAGCAATCCTCCTGCCTTGGCCTCCCAGAGTGCTAGGATTACAGGCGTGAGTCACCATGCCTGGCCTTAAGGCCTGTATTTCTTAAGGCTTAAGGCATCACCTCTAACCTGACACTTTCTGATTCCTCGAACACTACTCCTCCTACTTTGCTCCCACAGTACCCTGTACACACTTCAATCGTAACACTTATCACACTGTCCTTTTATGTTTTTGCTTCCCTGCTGGACTCCAGGCTCCTTGGAAACAAGGAGGGAATGTAGAGATGTTCAAAAACATCCTTTTGCTTCTGGGCTCTTCCTTTAGTCCTCCTCCCAACTTGCTTTATGTGACATCCCTGTGCCACTAACCGGTTGGCACTATCATCCAGCGTGCGTTCAAACCACTGCACAGATGCTGTCTGCAGTGGGTCCATGACAAGGGTCATCAGGTGACGGGCAAGACTGCAGCACCGTTCTGAGCGCATGGGGTTCCGCTTGTATGGCATAGCACTCGAGCCTGCCACGGAAAAGGACGAGATGCAGAGGCAGAAAGACTTCAGAGAGCAAGTGTGCAACACACTGCTGGGTGAGCTGTCAGCACATGTCCACAAGGCTCTCCAGCAGCTCTGCAGTGCTCAAGATCTCTATATAACACTCACCAATCTGCTGTTTTTCAAAGGGTTCCTCCATCTCCTTGAGGTTTGCCAGGAGGCGTATGTCGGTGCAAATCTGTGGGAAGCAGGGAACAAGCATCATCCCACACTGTCCGTGTGCCCGGGAGTCTGGGAGCAGCAGCTAGGCCGATGAAGATGATGAGCTCTTTAGGTGTCCTGTTGCCGAGCTAACGACCAGCATGTCCTCCCCAAGAGCTCCTGCAGAGTATCTTACTCAGACTGCTCTCCACTCCCAAAGAGCTAGGATGACAAATTCAAGGAGCACGGAAACACTTTTGTGAAACACTACTTAAAACATCATGGAAAGATAATGGCAAGATTAACTTTAATATGTCACTAAACAAGATGGACATTTTGCAGTCCTTGGAGTAACTTCAAAGAGAATGCCAAAACTGGTCTTTCCCTCAAACACACCTTAATTTAAGGGCTCCATTTACAGGCCCCAAATTGTAAAACTGAAGTATGATATCTCTTGAGAAAGACAATTAAGTAAAATTCTGATGCTGATTCAGTCTGTCGGTGGTGCCCAAAGCTCCCAGGCCTCACCCAACAAGCTATCACCACTCACCTTGTGCACTGATGCCCCCAGGCTAGCCAGCACAGACAGAACCTCGATATCCACTTTTCGTGTATAGGTCTGCCCCGTAATGATGAAACTTCTGGAAATAAATAGAAAATAGTTCAAAGCTGGGCGTGGTAGCACATGCCTGTAGTCTCACCTACTTGGGAGGCTAAGGTGTTCGAATTCCTCCTGGGCAACATACTGAGACTATGTTTTTGGAAAAAAAAAAAAAAAAAAAAAAGAATTGGGCCAGGTGCAGTGGCTCACCCCTGTAATCCCAACGCTTTGGGAGGACAAAGCAGGAGGACCACTTGAGGATAGGAGTTTGAGGCCAACCCAGGCAACATAGCCAGATCCTGTCTCTAAAGAAAAATGTTTTTTAAATTAGGTAGGCATGGTAGCACACACCTGTAGTCCTAGCTATTTGGGAGGCTGAGGTGGGAGGATCCCTTGAGCCCAGGAGTTTGAGGTTTCAATGAGCTACGATAAGGCCAACGCACTCTAGCCTGGGTGACAGAGTGAGACCTTTTCTCTAAAAAAATTGTACACAAAATGTGGCTCTGTCAAACAAACAAGCAAAAGCAGGTAATGAGAAAAACCGTGGTCTTACTGGCACACTGTATCACATTGAACTCAGAGGACCTGACTGGTAATTTCCTCCTGGAACAAACTAGTCTTCTACCCTTTTTACCAATACTCAGAAAGCTGTCCTGATTGAGGAAGAAACATGGTCCAGTATGCCCATGTCCCACCAGAGTTGGATGGAAGTGCCGGGACAGCCTGGGGCCCCCCATGGAAATGGGTCGGATTTAGTCTAACTCATTGGAGGCCTTCAGTAAAGAAATAAAAACAGCAACAAAGTGGGTAAGGTACTCTGAAGAAATCAGAAGTAAGTAATTTTTTTCTTATAGATTATAAGCAAATAGAATCCAGACTATGAGAAGAAATAAGACTCAAGCCAGAGAGAAAAGGAAATGGGTAGAAAAACAGAGGAAGAAAAAGTCAAAAAAGTTAAGGTCCAGTCTAGAGCCCTTCATCAACTTAACAGGGAGGCCAACAGTTGTCCCATTTACCTACCTCTTAAATCCTGCCTTTTCTGTCACCATTTTGTCAAGCTGTTCTACCTTGAAGAAAAAAGACACATCCGTATAGAAATCCAGGTATCCAGGATAAGATTATCTCAACCTGTCATCCTGCCCAGATCTCAGCCCTCCAACCTCCTTCCAATCCAAACCCCACCCCCGCCCCCCATCCTGGATCAATCTCTATTAATAATCATACTGGAGGTCAGCCTTTTCTCCTGGGCTTCCTCACTGAATTTCAGCATCCCTCATGTCACTTTCAGAATACCTTTTGGTCATCTCCCTCAAAGAGCTGCAAGAAGCTGGCCTGAGTGCCAGTGGTGCCTTTCACTCCGCGGAAGCGCAGGTCATCTCGGACACGCTTCAAGTTCTGGAGATCAATGCAAAGATCTTGAATCCAAAGACAGCAACGTTTCCCAACTGTGGTCAACTGAGCAGGCCTGAAAATAACCCAATGATAACGCAAAATTGTCTGACACCAAGGCCTTACTTCATCAAAGCTTCATTGCTTCTTTTAATAACCACTATTACCCACTGCAGGGGGAACGATTAAAGTAAAAGTTGGAGGGCCAGGCGTGATGGCTCGTGCCTATAATCCCAGCATTGGAGGCTGAGGTGGGAGGACTGCCTGAGCTCAGGAGTTAGAGACCAATCTAGGCAACATAGCAAAATCCTGTCTCTATAAAAAAGTTTTGAAAAATTAGCTGTGCATGGTGGTACATGTCTATAGTCCCAGCTACTCAGGAGGCTGAGGCAGGAGGATCACTTGAGCCCAGGAATTTGAGGCTGCAGTGAGCTATGATCATGCCACTGCACTCTAGCCCAGGGTGACAGAGTGAGACTGTCTAAAAAAAATAAAATAAAAAAGAGTAAGAGTGGGAAAAACTAGTAAAGATAAAACAAGAACTAAAAAGTTTGAGTGAATAATAGTTAAGGAGATTCAATGTCATTTATAAATATTCAAAGACCATAAAACTAAGGGACTATTAGTATAGCTCTTTCTTTATCAAGAGGCAATTTAAAATAAGGGCAGAGACAATGTCCATTTTGTTCATGGCTATATCCCCAGACAATGGTAAGAAATATATGGGATACTCATATAACATTTGCCAAGTATCTAATATGTTCTTGCTATTGGAAACACAATAGTGAACGAAACAGGTAAGGTCCCTATCCAATGGAGCTTACGTTGTAGTGTAAACAAGTAAAGAAAAAAACAAGGTAACTGTAGATATTTTAAACGCTAAAAGAAGAAAATGAGGATCACAATGGAGAAGGCTATTCTAGATTGGCGGCAGAGGAAGGCCTTTGTGAGGAGCCAAGATCCAGTGAGGAGCGAGTCATGCTATGGAGAACCCCCAAACACATGTAACCAAAGGACTCTAACATTACAGCTAATGGCTTTGTTTCCAGTGTGATGTCTCAATCAATCCACTGAAGGTCTGTTTCTGAACATAAAACACAATTATGAATAAACTACAATAATGTCCAAGTTTTAATTAGCCCACTCCAAATGGAATTTCTTTCCTCTTAGGCTAATGATACTGACAGCAACATTGATCACACCCATAGGAATGTCTACAGTAGGCACATCACAAGCTACAGTAGATCCTCAAATTAATCTCATTGTTTTCCTTGTTAACTCCTACCTAATAGATTTGCACGGGCTTGTTCACAGCAGCATTATTCATAATAGCCACAGAGTGGAAATAACCCAACTGTCCATCAACCAATGAATGAATGGGTACAGAAAATGTGGCACAGCGGTACAATGGGAACGTTATTCAACCATAAAAAGAAGTGAAGCTCTGACACATACCACAACATGGATAAATATGGAAAACATCATGCTAAGTGAAAGAAGCCAGACACAAAAGGTCACACATTGTACAAGATTCTACTTATATGAAATGTATAGAATAGGTAACTCCACAGAGACAAAAAGTAGATTAGTGGTTGCCAAGGGCTGGGGAAAGGGGGAATAGAAGTGACTGCTAATGGGTATGGGGTTTCTTTTTAGGATGACAGAAATATTCTGAAATTATGTAATAGTGGTAATGAGAGCCTAACTCTGTAAATACACTAAAAATCACTGAAATGTACACTTTAAAATGGCGAATTTTATGTTATATGAATTATATCCAGTAAAGCTTTTTTTTGATTGCATGGACTGACCATTTTCAGAGTTCCTAACATCTGCTAACTGTGGCAGCCAATACCTTTCCTTCTGCTAACCCCAGAATGCTGCTACCTTCCCTGGGCACTCTCCCAGAGGCAGGAGAGACAGAGGAGCTACAGTACGGATCATGCTAGGTGTGTGGGGAAGCCAGCAGAAGGCAATACTTTTCGTAGTCAAGCCATAGCTGCTGAGCACTGACTCCTTCACATGAACAAGTTCTTCACATTTCTGCTACCAATAAACATAAGCCCTAACTTTAAGGAAGATTAAGCTCAACAGGCGTTCTTAAGTTATGAGATGATATCTCTGTTGCCATAGCAATATGCTACCAAAACATAAGTCAGATACGAATACACCACTACTCCAACAACATCAGCTACCTGTCACTAGCATTCCAAAATGACATCATCAGCTTCTTTTTTCTATTTTTGAGACACAGTCTCACTCTGTTGCCTGGGCTACAGTGCCATGGCATCAGCCTAGCTCACAGCAACCTCAAACTCCTAGGCTCAAGCGATCCTCCTGCCTCAGCCTCCTGAGTGGCTGGGACTATAGGCACAAGCAACAACAGTTAGCTAATTTTTCTATCTTTAGTAGAGATGGGATCTCACGCTTGCTCAGGCTGGTCTTGAACTCCCGACTTCAAGCAATCCTCCTGCCTCAGCCTCCCAGAGTGCTGGGATAACAAGCGTGAGCCACTGTGCCCAGCCATCATCAGCTTTATAAAAGGGCTTTATTCAATAATTATAAAAATGCTTGCACATTTTAAAAGTCAAAAATAGGCCGGGCGTGGTGGCTCATGCCTGTAATCCTGGCACTCTGGGAGGCCAAGGCGGGCTGATTGTTTGAGCTCAGGAGTTCGAGACCAGCCTGAGTAAGAGCGAGACCCCGTCTGTACTAAAAATAGAAAGAAATTAATTGGACAACTAAAAATATACAGAAAAAATTAGCCGGGCATGGTGGCGCATGTCTGTAGTCCGAGCTACTCAGGAGGCTGAGGCAGGAGGATTGCTTGAGCCCAGGAGTTTGAGGTTGCTGTGAGCTAGGATGATGCCACGGCACTCTAGCCCGGGCAACACAGTGAGACTCTGTCTCAAAAAATAAAATAAAATAAAAAATAAAAGTCAAAAATAAAAAAACTAGAAAAAAATTACTCCACTATCTCATAAACCAGAGTGACCATCGGCCGGGCGCGGTGGCTCACGCCTGTAATCCCAGCTCTCTGGGAGGCCGAGGCGGGCGGATCGTCCTGAGCTCAGGAGTTCGAGACCAGCCTGAGCAAGAGCGAGACCCCCGTCTCTACCAAAAATAGAAACAAATTAATTGGAC
>RJWJ010046169.1:0-11456 GCA_004363605.1 Indri indri | reverse complement strand
TGACACAAAGACAGACACAGAAGTCCAAAAGTTGAGACTTGGGTCGTGATTCATGGAGAATTCACAGGACCCTGACTAAAGTTTGGTCAAGGAGAGGCTCTGAGTCGCAGTCTGTCTGTGAGTCTCCTAACTACTTTGCAACATGGGTTAGATTTGCATATTCCTGTTTGACAAATGAGGACACTGAAGCTCAGAGAGACGAAGTATTAAAGCTAGCATGTGAATTCCGGCCTTCCGATCTCTTATTATTGCTCTTATCATGAGGCTTAAAGGCAGAGAAACAGTGTACATTTTTACAAGTAAGTAATAATTGCTACCAGTAAGCTGAGTGCTTCTCCTGGATCACTCTACTCAATTATTTACATGAGGGCGGGCATGTGTGGGCAGGGAGCAGCAGCTCACGCCTGTAATCCTAGCACTCTGGGAGGCCAAGGCAGGAGGATTGCTTGAGGTCAGGAGTTTGAGACCAGCCTGAGCAAGAGCGAGACCCTGTCTCTACTAAAAATAGAAAAATTAGCCGGGTATGTGTCGCATGCCTGTCATCCCAGCTACTCGGGAGGCTGAGGCAGGAGGATCGCTTGAGCCCAGGAGTTTGAGGTTGCTCTGAGGTAGGCTGATGCCACGGCACTCTAACCCAGCGACAGAGCGAGACTCTGTCTCAAAAAAAAAAAAAATTATTTACATGTGTTTTTCATTTAATCCTCACAATAGCCCTAAGAAATGGACACTATTATTATCACTTTTCTGTGTATACAACTCAAAGGAGTTAAGTAATTTGCTCGAAGTCACGCTGTAAGTGACAAACCAGAGAATAAACATAGGCTGTCTGACTCTAACACCCAAGCTTTTAACTTTTGCATTGTGATGTCTATAATTAGTGGCTCAGTGTGGGTGGAGTAAGAATAAAAAGATGAAGTAGAACGGTTATTTCCTTTTATTATTTCCCTGCATATAATTTTTAAGAAAGCTGAGGGGATCGTAGCCAACTACTTCTTCAACCTTTTAGGTTAACTGAAAGTACCATTAAGTTCCAACTGCCACTTTTCTGTTTTAAGTTTCCTCGTTCAGATTGCCTGATTAAAAGAAGAGAATTAATGGAAAGGAAAAAGAGAAAGCTAGAATGAATCTGTGGTATTGCTTTGGAATCAGTTGTATCCGTGTGAACTCATGGATGTATACTCATAATATTCATAAATACAGAAATAAATATAGGTGTGTGTCTACATGGGTTAGTGTACATACATATATTTCCTACATCTGTCCACTGAGATGACCTGGAAGTAATGACAGTCCAGCAACAGAGCACACCAAGTGCCCAGATTGTGGTTTCCAATACCATCCTCCAATATAGGAATGTGAACTAAAATAAAATTTAAGTCTCACCCCTCCACCGGCTGACTGAACGGATCCCTGGTGGCCAAAGGAATATCCTAAAACTAAATTGTCTGCCAGGAGGAGGGAGGTCACACATGCCTCATCATCCCCCCCCGCTTGTTGGGGACACCCTTTGTAACCCATTAACAGGCCTAAGGGTATGCAAGACACACCTGCAGGTCCTCGGTTTACACAACAAATATATGTCCAGTGGCTTATCTCTGATAAAGAGCTCCTTATGTTAAAACATTCCGAGCCTTTAGACAAAGCTTCATGTCTTTAACCAATTACAGGCCAAAGAATCTTTAAACTCACCTATCACCTGTAAGCCCCGCCCCCTTCAAAATGGCCCACTTTTTCTGGCCAAACCAATGTATGCCTCACACGTATTGATTTATGACTCACCTGTAACCCCTGTCTCCCTGAAATGTATAAAACCAACTGTGACCCAACCTCAGAGAGTCCACTTGCTCAAGGCCTCTTGGGCATGGCTTTGGGTCATGGTCCTCAAATTTGGCTCAGAGTAAATCTCTTTAAAATTGTTTTACAGAGTTTTGTTTTTTTCTGTTGACAGGAAACAGATGTTAAAAGATAGACTTTGGCACATTAAAATTCCAGAGAGTTTGTTTAAGCAGACAGTGATTCAGGAACCAGGCGTCACCAGACCATAAGCAACTCAGTGCTCCACTAGGGAGGCAAGAAGAAAACTCTGATAAGGTGTTCACAGGAGCAAGACAAAGAAAATATATTAAATATTTGATTGGTTAAAGTGGAAAGTTCCTAGTTATAGGTTAGTTGGTGGTTTCTGATTGGATAAGCTTAAGTTTCATTTTACTGTTTACATTGGGTTTCAGTTTGCTTATGCAGGAACTCAAGGAGCCATCTCAGACTAACAACCTCTCAATTCAATTTTTTTTTTTTTTGAGACAGAGTCTTGCTCATCGTAGCTCCCTGCAACCTCATACTCCTGGTTTCAAGTGATCCTCCTGCCTCAGCCTCCTGAGTAGCTAGGACTACAGGCATCACCACCATGCCCGGCTAATTTTTCTTTTAGTAGAGACAGGGTCTTGCTCTTGCTCAGGCTGGTCTCGAACTCCTGAGCTCAAGTGATCCTCCCACCTTGGCCTCCCAGAGTGCTAGGGTTACAGGCGTGAGTCACCTCGCCCAGTCCCCTCAATTAGATATTTACAATCAATTCTTCCCTTTTTATCAGCCTCTCATTTATTAGAGATTGACCAAAACCTGGGCATAAGTGCCACTCTCTACCACCATCATTGTTGGTTCATCTTCATCTCAGTGTGGATCTCATAAAATATCAAGCTTATTGAGGAAATATTCCTTTTGTTGATTTGTTTTTGTCATGCTAATCACAAGACCGTCTGGCATACCGTTGGTGGCTGTGAAAACACATTTAAGACCCTTTCAAAGGCTGGGCGCAGTGGCACACGCCTGTAATCCTAGCACTCTGGGAGGCCAAGGCGGGTGGATCGCTCAAGGTCAGGAGTTTGAGACCAGCCTGAGCAATGAGCGAGACCCCATCTCTACTGAAAATAGAAAGAAATTATCTGGACAATGAAAAATATATATATAGAAAAAATTAGCCAGGTGTGGTGGCGCATGCCTGTAGTCCCAGCTACTCGGGAGGCTGAGGCAGCAGGATCGCTTGAGCCCAGGAGTTTGAGGTTGCTGTGAGCTAGGCTGAAGCCACAGCACTCTAGCCAGGGCAACAGAGCCAGACTCTGTCTCAAAAAAAAAAAAAAAAGACCCTTTCGAGAGGGGCTGCTTTTTTTCATCCTAGTGGATAAGGTAAGGGAGTAGGTCCTGGAATGGACCTCTCCTTTTTAAAATAAAATAAGATAAAATAAAAAATTATTAATTAAAAAAAAAAGTAAAAAGACCCTTTTGAGAGAACACAGCACACCAGGGAGGCACTGATGACTATCAGGAGCTAATAGCCAAGACTGGAGTATGCTTTTTAGCCAAGGCCCCCACAAACCAAGCCAACTAATATTTCTTTTTTTTTTTAATTTTTTTAAATTTTTTTTTGAGACAGAGTCTCACTCTGCTGCCTGGGCTAGAGTGCCGTGGCGTCAGCCTAGCTCACAGCAACCTCCAAATGCTGGGCTCAAGCAATCCTCCTGCCTCAGCTTCCCAAGTAGCTCGGACTACAGGTTTTCGCCACCATGCCCAGCTAATTTTTAACATTTTTTGTAGAGACAAGGTCTCGCTATGTTGCCCAGGCTGATCTTGAACTCCTGGCCTCAAGTGATCCTCGCACCTCAGCCTCTCAAAGCACTGGGATTACAGGCATGAGCCCCACTGTGGCTGGCTGCCTGTCTTAATTAAACCAACAAACTTTAACTAGCTTTTATTTATAGAATATTATCCTGGCTCATATGAACTTGAGAATACTTTGGGTTAGATCCTATCTTTATAAAAGTTTAAGGAAGGCCGGGCGCGGTGGCTCACGCCTGTAATCCTAGCACTCTGGGAGGCCGAGGCGGGTGGATTGTTTGAGCTCAGGAGTTCGAAACCAGCCTGAGCAAGAGCGAGATCCCGTCTCTACCAAAAATAGAAAGAAATTAATTGGACAGCTAAAAATATATATAGAAAAAAAAAAATTAGCCGGGCATGGTGGCGCATGCCTGTAGTCCCAGCTACTCGGGAGGCTGAGACAGTAGGATTGCTGGAGCCCAGGAGTTTGAGGTTGCTGTGAGCTAAGCTGACGCCACGGCACTCGCCCCAGGAAAGAGAGGGAGACTCTGTCTAAAAAAAAAAAAAAAAAAAAAAAAAGTTTAAGGAATACTTAATTTATATAAGTGCTTATTTTTCATTATGCCTATTAAGTAGAGCTCTTTTATAAATTTTGGCAACACCATGAGAGGTAAAAAAATATCATATATACATACAGACAGAAGCAGTTTTTATAGTATCCATTCTAAAATTTTATCCATGTGCCAGGTATAATAGTATAGAAATCACCAATTTATAAAATACTATCTGGATCCAAATTGTGTTTCTAGCCAATGGAACAAGATTACTTGCCCAGACGGCTAGAGTTTTTTTTTTAATTTGTGAAATTAAAATTAAATTACATTAAATATGTGAAAAATAACTTTTAAGGTTTCTCATTTGTTTGTTGTAAGGGGTCTTTAAAGAGGCAATTTTTTTTCCCCTACCTACCCCCCATTCTAGAGAGGCAATTTTTGATTTATTTAGTGTTTTAATCCTTTCTTTCTTCCTTTATTTTAGAAACAGGGTCTCACTCTGTTGCCCAGGCTGGAGTGCAGTGGCATGATCATGGCTCACTGCAGCCTCTAAGTCCTGGGCTCAAGAGATCCTCCTGCCTCAGACTCCTGAGTAGCTGGGACTACAGGCATGCACCACCATGCCCAACTAATTTCTTAAACTTTTTGTAGAAACAGTGCCTCAAAATGCCGCCCAGGCTGGTCTGGAACTCCTGGCCTCAAGCGATCGGCGACCTTGGCCTGCCAAAGTGCCAGTTACGGGTGTGAGCCCCCGCACCTGCTGTGGCAGTCTCTGCACCCCAATCAAAATACACCCCACTGTTTCTAAGGTATTTGGGATCCCTCTTTTTTTCCACTGTACCCCATAGATGCAGAGCTTTGTCTAGGTTAAAACTTTCCTACTGTGGCCACCATAATTCTAAATTATTTTTTGTCAGATTTACCCATTTCTCTAGAAATGCATAGGTTCGTAGATGGAGGAGTTCCAGACTTCTTGTATTCAGATGCAACCATTACTCTCTGTCTTCTTGAAACCTACCTGAGCCCTCCTACTGGACCCAGGTCAAACCCAATCTGACCTCTGGCCCTAGTCTGGGTCAAAAATGCTCAAATAAACCTAGAGACGTCAATACATGTTGGGCAGCTCGTACCTGAGAGGGGATGCTTGCCGAGTGACCTCTGGTACAGGGAGAAAAATGGTGTCACCTCTGCAGGGGCTCATTGCTGCAGGGGCTGCCGCCAGAGCCCTCCCAACTTTGGACCCTCACTTCTGACGCCAGGACCGTGAAAAGACAAACTTAGCCACACTCAAATGGCTAAGAGTTTGTTTGAGCAGACAGTGATTCATAGAGTGACCGGCACCAGGCCACAGACAAACTGTTACAAGGTGTTCATGGAAGCAAGACAAAGAAAATATATTTGATTGGTTAAAGTGAAAAGTCCTTAGAAGTTAGTTGGCAGTTTCCGGTTGGTTAAACTTAAGTTTAATTTTACTGTTTACATTGGACTTTGGTTTGATTACACAAAAAACCAAGGTAGTGGAGCTGTCTTAGCCTAATGGCCTCCCAGCTAAAAAATTTTTAACCCAGGAATCCATGGAGAAATGGCTTATTCTAGGAATGGGATAGGGAAAATAAAAGATGAAACTGGAGTATCGCATGGTACCAAAAAGTAAGGAAAAGCTCAAAAAATTATGGTGGCCTGTTGAAAGAATACAGGTGCCAGCCTGAAGGAGCTCCCAATGGCCGAAGCTGCAACAATTTGAGCAACAAAATAAATAATAATATCATTTTATAAAACACAGAATAAAATAAATATATATGAATTCATACTAATGAAAATTAATAATTGAATAAATACATGGAAGAGAAGGAACAGCTCTTCTTTACAGAAGAATCCCATTTATAAATGTAAAATGAATTAGGGAAATAGAAAAATCGTCATTATGCAAACTCCGCAATAATGATTGTTCCAGGCAAGAACCATCAATGGATTCTAAAATTAGTGGCCAAAGTACGAGAAGCAAAATATTTGTGTAATCTGAAAGTATCTCCTTCTAAGATGTGTATTAATTACAAAGAGAAAAACAGTAACTTTGCAGTAGAGAATCCTGGGGAGCGATCAAGGCTAATGCCATGGTGAAGATGACTTTCAACACGGGGACTCCCTTACACAGTACACTGACGAGAGCACAAAATCATTTCTGTGCTTTTCTTGTCAAAAATGCACATCAATCTCATCATGAGAAAACATCAGACAAATTCAAATTGAGGGACCTTCTACAAAATATGTGACTAGTATTCTTCGAACGTACAAGTTCATGAAGGTCAAAAATAGACTAAAACCTGCCACAAGTTGAAGAAAACTAAGGAGACATGACAGATAAATACAACGTGGGGCCCTAGATTTGGTTCTGGACTAGGAGAGGCTCGCAATTGGGAGAGCCAGAGAAATTAAATGGAGTTGGCCATTTGGTTAACAGTGTGGTATCAACATTCGCGTCTTGGTTTGATTGTTGTACTATGATTATTTCAAGTTATGGTACTAGAGGAAGTTCATAAAGGATATGTGGATACTCTCTGCATTATTTTTGCCATTTTTATGTAAACCTAAAATTAATTCAAAATAAAACTTTTAAGAGGTGGCTTCATAAACTGTCTAAAAATAAAATGTGTAAGTTTTCGTGCTCTGAACGAACGTGTACTATGTGTAGGTGGTGATGGAGATGAAGCGAGTATTCACTTTGTTTCCCTCTACGCATCATGAGTTGACATCACTGTTTTATTTCATTAAATTAGGAAGTCACGAATCACTTTTTGGGTTATAAGTGATGTGCTGCTTGCAACAGAAATTACTTCCTAAGGTGCCAGGAAAAACAGTCACATTAATTTCCTTAGCTTCTTTCACTCACCACAACACGTTCTTGGCCAGTTCTACTGCAGACACTATGCTCTGCACCTGCTTCTAGCTTGAGACACGAATGATACCCGTGAGTGTTACCATGTGCGGGGAAGTCAGTTTATCTCATGATGTTTCATGGCTCTTCAAACGTGGCTGTCTGTAAAGATTATTTATTTCTCAGGCTAAATTAGAGAACACAAACAAAACTATTATTTCAATTTTCTCCTAAATAAGAGATAAAATTCTCAATGTTTTCCAGGTAAGTCACCTTACTAGTCTTCCCATCCTACCTCTTTCCCTCCCCGGTCAACCTCTCTGACCAGGCAGGCTTTCCCCCGTCACCTGTCAGCCACCCCTGATAAAGTCACCGGAGATCCCAGTGGCCCAAGGCAGAGGGCATTTCTGGGTCCTGGTCTTGCTTAACCACTTTCCTGTTTTGGAAAGTGTCCATCATGTGTCTTTCTGGGATTGCTTCCCCTCACCTGTCTCGCTATTTCCTTCTTTAGTTTCCTCTGCTCGCCCACTAGATGTTGGGCATCATTGTTAATAATATCACTGTAGCTGGTTATAAAGCTAAGACATTATTTTACAAAATATTATTATAAAAAATGAAAAATAAGCATAATTAGTCATAATTATATTAAAGTGCTTACCATACGTAAGGCAGTATATTAAATAATACATATAATCATATCTAATAATACTAGCATTAGTAGCAGTAATCCGTAATCATAGGTGTGTACCCCACAGACATACTTATTATTAAATTTTGACCTGTTTCTTTTACATATTTTAACCATTAAAAATCCTCCTACTATTCTGTTATTTACAAGTTTACAAAAATAAATTTTTTTAATTACAAGGAAAAATAAGTATATATATATTTTTTAATTTTTTTAATGAAGGGGTTGGACGTTGTGAGGGGGGTTCTCAGTTTCCTTTTTTGTTGCTGTTGAGATAGAGTCTCACTCTGTCACCCTGGGTAGAGTGTAGTGGCATCATTGTAGCTCACTGCAACCTCCAACTCCTCGGCTCTAAGCAATCCTCCTGCCTCAGCCTCCCCAGTAGCTGGGACTACAGGTGCATGTCACAACACCCGGCTGATTTTTTTTTTCTTTTTGGTAGAGATGGGGTCTCATTCTTGTTCAGGCTGGTTTCGAACTCCTGGGCTCAAGCAATCCTCCCACCTTGGCCTCCCAGAGTGCTAGGATTACAGGTGTGAGCCACCATGTCTGGGCCAGTATATTTTTAAATATGAAAAAATAGATATTGTATTCTAGACACTATCATAAACAAAGATAAATGAACAATTGGAAAATATTTGCAATATATGTTACAAAGAGTTAATTTCCCTAATATATGCAAAGAGTATTCTTCAAATTGGTCAGAAAATATATCATTCTGATGGAAAAGTGGGCAGAGGATATGGATGGCTAGTTTGCAGGATAGGAAATACAAATAGCTCTGAAAAGATGTGTGCTCTCACTTACAAAATAAATGCAAACTGTAACTACACTGAAATACCACTTCCACCAAGATCTACCAGTCTGACAACACAGTGTGCTGGGGATGGGTGTGGGGAAACAGTTTCATAAGATGTTGATGAGAGCGTGAATTGGAGCAATTCCTAAAGAGAGGAATTGGGCCATGTCTATAAAAATTATAAATGCTCATAATCCTCAATCCAGAAATTTCACTGCCAAGAAGTTATGGCACAGTTGTATTCATGTATATGAGGATATATGTGCAAAATTATTCCTGAAAGCATTATTTGTACTAAAAAAGATTGGAAACAACCTACATGTTTATCACTAGGTGACTAAGTAAATTATGGTATATCCTTAAAATGAATAGTATGTAGCCATGAAAAAGAATAAACTCCTTGTCTACTAGTATTAAGAGATCTCAAAGATACATTGTTAGGTTAAAATTTTAAAACAGGCACCAAAAGCACAGACTGCAAAAGAAAAATAGATAAATTGCACTATATCAAAATTTAAAACTTCTGTGCATGAAAGGACACAATCAACAGAGTGAAAGGTCAACCCATGGAATAGGAGAAAATATTTACAAATCATATATCCGATGGAGTGAATGTCTAGAATATTTAAAGAACTACAACTCAACAACAAAAATTTAAGTCAAACAACCCAATTTAAAAATAGACAAAGGGCTTGAATAGATATTCATTCATTCATGCATTCATTTTGGAGACAGTGTCTCAATTTGTTGCCCAGGCTGGAGGACAGTGGTGTGATCATAGCTCACTGCAACCTCCAACTCCCAGGCTCAAGTAATTCTCCCACTTCAGCCTCCCAAATCACTGGGACTATAGGCACATGTCACAATTCCTGGCTAATTTTTTTTAATTTTTTGTAGAGATGGGGTCTCACTATGTCATTCAGACAGGTGTCGATCTTCTGGTCTCAAGTGATCCTCCTACCTCACCCTTCCAAAGTGCTGGGATTACAGGTGTGCACCACCACACCTGGCCTGAATCGACATTTTTCTAAAGAAGATATATAAATGGCCAACAAGTACTAAAAAAGTACTCAACATCACTAATCACTAGGAAAATGCAAAGTAAAACCACAGTGAGATACTACCTCATACCCATTAGGATGGCTACTATCAAACAAACAAATAACAAGCGTTGGTAAGGATGTGGAGAAATTGCAACCTTTGTGTGCCATTGATGGAAATGTAAAATGGTGCAGGCACTATGGATAGTGGTATGAAGTTTCCTCCAAAAATCAAAAATAAAATAATCATATGGTATAGATATTCCACTGATGGATATATTCCCAAAATAATTGAAAGCAGAAACTCAAAGAGAGATTTTTTACAACCATGTTCATAGCAGCATTATTAACTATTGCCAAAGGGTAGAAGCAACCCAAATGAATGGATAAACAAAATGTGACATAGTCATACAGTGAAATATTATTCGGCCTTAAAAAGGAGGGAAATTCTGACATGTTACAACATGAATGAACCCTGAGGACATTATATTAAGTTAAATAAGCAGGTCACAAAAGGATAAATACTGTATAATTGCACTTATATGAGGTACCTACGATAGTCAAACTCATAGTGACAAAGTATTATAGAATGGTATTAATAGTTGCCAGGGGCTAGGGGGGAAAAGAATTACTGTTTAATGGTTAAGAAATTTCAGTTATGCAAGATGAAAAGCATTCTGGAGATGGACGGTGGTGATGGCTGCGGAATAATGTGAAGGTACTTAACACTACTGAACCGTACACTTAAAAATTGTTAAGATGGTAAGTTTTATGTAATGTATACTTTACCACAATTTTTTTTAAAAAAGCAAGGTACAGAAGTGTGTATAGTATGCTACTCTGATGGTTAATTTTATAAGTCATCTTGGAGGGTGTTTTTGCATGAGATTTACATTTAAATTGGTGAACTTTGGGTAAAGCAATTGCCCTCCATAATGTGAGTGACTCTAACCCAGTCAGCTGAAGGCCTCCTTGAGTAAGAGGAAAGATTCCATAGCAGACCGCCATTGGATTTCGTCTGCGCCATTGGTTCTCCCGAGCCTCGGGCTGCAGCCTTCAGACAGGAACTGCGCCATTGGCTCTCCCAGGTCTTCAATCTGCTGGTCCACATTGCAGATTTTGGATTTCCAACCTCCAGAATTATGTGAGCCAATTCCTTATTCTCGCTCTCTCTACACACACACACACACACACACACACACACACACACACCCTCCTATGGGTTCAGTTTCTCTGGAGAACTCTAATACAGCTACCATTTGAGTATAAAGAAGAGAAAGAACTTATATTCGCTTGCATAGGCATCAAATATATTCAGAAAATAGGTGGAAAATGGCCGGGCGCAGTGGCTCACGCCTTGTAATCCTAGCACTCTGGGAGGCCGAGGTGGGCGGATCGCCCTGAGCTCAGGAGTTCGAGACCAGCCTGAGCAAGAGCGAGACCCCATCTCTACCAAAAATAGAAAGAAATTAATTGGACAGCTAAAAATATATATACAAAAAATTAACCGGGCATGGTGGCGCATGCCTGTAGTCCCAGCTACTCGGGAGGCTGAGACAGTAGGATTGCTCGAGCCCAGGAGTTTGAGGTTGCTGTGAGCTAGGCTGACGCCATGGCACTCGCCCCAGGCAAGAGAGTGAGACTCTGTCTCAAAAAAAAAAAAAAAAAAAAAGAAAATAGGTGGAATCTGGTCACACTGGTGCTATTGGCCCCTCCCACGGTCATCACTGTCCACTTAGTGGCCACTGGGCTTCAAGTTGGTTCTCATCCCCATAATCTGGAGAAGCCCCTCGCCAAGCTCATCCCGTGCCACCCTCTGTTTTGATGCAGTCAATTTACTTTAAAACACTACAACATGCCGGGCGCGGTGGCTCACGCCTGTAATCCTAGCACTCTGGGAGGCCGAGGCGGG